>VZQC01011003.1:129951-145838 GCA_009823505.1 Rhizomys pruinosus | reverse complement strand
ATGAAAAAAAGGGACTCAGAAGAAAGGTAGAGGATCATTTTATTAATATCTGAGAGAAAACAACAGGACAGGAAAGCTGGACATTCAGATAGCTGCCTGGAAGAGGGAGCTGCATTTTGAGTTAGGGTTAGCAGTGGAGGTCTGTAGGAAGGGATGGGAAGTAGGGGGAGCTATTTAGAGGAACATGTAGAAAACCAGTGTCAATGTTTTTAGGTTTTGTAGGTCCTTTGTTAAAAAACAATATTTTGAAAAAAAATTTTTTATTCAAAAACAGAAACCAAGTGTCAAGAAAGTTTGCTTAAGATTTTGGCTGATATTCAAAGAAGCAATAGAAATGGAAAAGGGAAATGTTAGGATTCTTGAGTTACATCTCAGAAAAGGAAGAAGGTTTAGCAGTAAAGATTTTTGAGTCAGAACTCAAAAAACCAGGAAGGCTTGTTAGGAGTTAGCTCAGGGAAGCCAGGGAAAAGGTAAGAAGAAGTAACACTCCCACACAACTGCTAGAATATGTCAAAACAAGACCGCCCACCAAAAAATAAGACTACCTGCCCTAGGAGGCCCTCTGCCTGACAAGAACATCTGTTTTTCTTAACAAGGACATCTGTTTTGGTTATCTCTATCCTGACTGGGGCCAACTGGGCCAAAAGATAGTGTGAGAAGAGGGGATCAAAAGAGAGAAAGACTTGGGGATCCTACAAAAGAACCATCCCAGAACTCACTTGGTGGTCTACCAACTCTGGAGACCCCATCCTTCACAACAGGGTGCTTTACTTGATCTTTACCTCTGCCTCTGAAGTGCTAGGATTAAAGGTGTGAGCCACCTGGCGCAATTGTTTAAGTTTTTATCTTGACTACACCAAGTTAAAATCCCCTATATCTAAAAATGCCACACCTTTTATCTCTTCTTTTCTTCCCTCCCTTCCTTCCTTCCTTCCTTCCTTCCTTCCTTCCTTCCTTCCTCCCTTCCTTCTGAGACAAGGTCTCAATACATAGCCCTGGCTGGCCTAGAACTCACTACCTAAACAAGGTTCACCTCAAAGTCACAGAGATCCACCTGTCTCTGCCTTCCAAGTATTGGGATTAAAGGTGTGCACCACCATGCCTGGACTTATTGAAAGGATTTCTAATGTTGTTTATGTATAATTTCAAATAAGAATCCAACACTAGAGTCTGGGAGATGGCTCAGTGGGTAAAGTGCTTACTGAGCAGCATGAGAACCTGAGCTCAGATCCCCAGCTCCCACATAAAATCCAGGCTTTGTTCTACATAGCAAGTCCTAGGCCAGCTGGGGCTATAGGCAGATCCTGTCTGAAAAAGTAAAAATCAAAAACAACAAGATTCATAGTGTGTGCCTATAACCACAAGGTTGGTTGGACATGGCCAGATGAGGAGCAAGAAGTACAGCTGAAAAGTTGATCTCCAGGTTCAGTAACAGACCCTGTCTCAAGTGGAGAGCTGGGCTGGGTGATACATGCCTCTAATAAATACCTGCCTCTAATACATGCAATTCTATCACTTGGATCTCTGTGAGATGGAGACCAATCTGGTAGAGAATTCAAGCCAGTTGGGGCTACAGGGAAACCCTGTCTATAAATATTATAAATAAATAAATTGTAGAAAATTCTCAAAGAAGACATTCAACATTGACCTCTGGCTTTCACATCCACATATAAGTGTACACACGCAGACACACAGACACACAAGATGGCAAATAGCACTAAAAAACAAGTTGTACCTGGTGAACACCCCCTACTCAGTCTACTGTATCACATACTCAGCAGCCAGTTTGCTAAGAACTCCTCATTTTCCACAAGACAGCTAAAAGGAAGAGCCAATCTGCCTTCCCCAATCCTTTTCTCGTTAGCCTTAAAATTTTTTATTTTATTTTGTTTTATTTTTGGTCTTTTGAAACAAGGTCTCCCTGTAGCCCCAGCTGCCCTGGAACTCTCTATGTAGAACAGGTTGGCCTTGAACTCACAGAGATCTGCCTGTCTCTGCCTAAAGTGCTAGAATTAAAGGTGTGTGCCACCATGCCTGGTTTATTTACTATTTTATATGTATATGTAATATTCCCTGCATGTATGTAAGTGCACCCATGTTGTGCAATCCCGTCGGAGGTTAGAAGAGGGTGTTAGATCCCATGGAACTGGAGTTGTTAGCTACCATGTGGGTGCTGAGATTCAAACCCAGCCAGTGCTGTGCAAGAACAGCCAGTGTTCTTAACTGCTAAGTCATCTCTCCAGCCCTTGTTCGCCTTTTTGTACAGAAGCAGAACAAAGGAAATTAAAGTTTGGTGCTATCCTTCTGGCCAGGTGGCTCTTATCTCTGAGATCTCTGTCTGGCTATCATTTCTCTCTCAGTATAGCAGGGGAGGTTTCTACAGACACCAATGCCACTGAATCTTGCATTCCTTCTCAATTTTGTGTGTGTGTGTGTGTGTGTGTGTGTGTGTGTGTGTCTACATCTGTGTAGCAGGGAAGGATTAACTCAAATCATTAGCACAGTATGTATGTAGATTCCTTACTACAGAATAAAGCACAAACTTGCTCTTATAATATACAACATACAGTGCCCCTATCATTACCAACAAGCCTCCCTGTCTTTGCGTTAACAAAGTCTGGAATGAAATATTCTTTTTATTATTTTATTATTCTTATTTTATGTGTATGAGTGTTATGCCTGCATATATGTAAGTGGAGCCATGACAAGCAGTGCCCTTAGAGGTTAGAAGATGTCAAATCCCCTGGAACTGGAGTTACGGATGGTGTTAGCATGTGGGTGCTGGGAATTGAACATTGGTCTTCTGCAAGAACAGCCAGTGCTTTATCCACTGGCCAGCCTCCTTAAGTATTCATTTAATTGGGTGCTGTATTATATGCTTATAATCATAGCACTCTGGAGACAGAGGCAGGGGGATTGCTGCAAGTCCAAAACTAGCCTAATCTATGTTCTGAGTCCCAGACTAACTAGAGCTAACAGTCTTGCACCTTGTTACAGGAGCATTTAGATTTAGAAAACCATCACATTTTCAAAGAAATTAGCATTCAGGCCTGGTGGTGATAGAATAGGAACTTAAAAAGTTACATCAATATTAATATGGGAGAGATGGTTCAGTGATTGGAGCATTTGCTATTCTTTCAGAAGACTGGAGTTCAGTTTCTAGCAACCATGCCAGGCAGCTCACAACTGCCTATAACTCCGGCTCCAGAAGATCTGGCATACTCCTCTGGCCTCTGTGGGTTTCTGCACATGTATACAAGTATACACAAAGATACACACACATATATGTAAATAAAAAATAAAATCTTGGTGCTGGAGAGATGGTTCAGCAGTTAACAGCACTTACTGTTCCAGAGAACCCAGGTTTGATTCGCAGCACCCAAATGGCAGCCAACAGTTGTCTGTAACACTGGTTCCATGTGGTCTGATGCCCTCTTCTGGCCTTTGCTGACACTACATGCATGTGGTACACTTACATGCAGGCAAAACCAATCATAGACACAAAATAAAAATAATAAATAACATTAAAATAAAATAAATTCTTTTTCTTTTTTGGTATTTTTGAGACAATGTCTCCCTTTAGTCCCACCTGGCCTGGAGCTCACTTTGTAGACCAGGCTGGCTTTGAACTCATAGAGATCCACCTGCCTCTGCGTCCCAAGTGCTGGGATTAAAGGAATGCACCACCACGCCTGGCCCAATAAATTCTTTTTTAAAAAAAGAAATTAACATGTGAAGGAAACAATTCCCAGAGGAAGACGGGAAGCCCTTCCTCAGCCTGGCATCATCTACAGAACATGTATAGAGAAGGCACAAAGCAAAGTCCTCACGATACAAATGGAGGTGGGGTAGGGGTACAAAACACACAGCACGGCCTGATGCTGAGTTCACTAGCCCACTTTCTCAGTTCACTAGCCCACTTCCATTTCAGGAAGTCCTTTTCTTTTCTTTTCTTTATTTCTTTTATTGTATTTTATTGTTGTTTTGTGTGTGTGTGTGTGTTTGTGTGTGTGTATGTTTTTACAGTATCTCACTGTATAACCTGAACATCCTAGAGCTCACTATGTAGACAAGACTGGCTTCTGCCCCTGGCCCTGCAGGGATTAAAAACATATGCCACTCCACCCAGTTCCTTTTTCCTCTCTTAAGCTATTATTCGACGCCTACTTAAAGAGGCATGACTTTTTCTCCATCTTTCCCTCTGGAGCCTGCTAAGATTTTTACCTAACATAAACTGTATTTCCCTTAAACAATAATAAAAGTATTTTTGAGCTTCCTTTTGAGTCTATTTATAAATCTCTTATTAATGAGACTAAGAACCCCAAAGGGGAACTTCAGTTCCCTAGGTATGTAATGTTGTAGAGTACTTGCCTAGCATGTACAAAGCCCTGGTTTCAACCCCCAGCACTGAATAAGAGGGAGGGAATTTGTTTGGGAGTGCATGCCTATCCAATCTCAGCACCAGCACCAGGGAGACGGAGGGAGGAGGATTAACAGTTCAAGATCATCTTTGGCTATTTAGGAAGTTTGAGCTAGCCTGTCCCCACCTGCGGGGGCAGTAATCGCAGGTACCCAAAGGAGACCCCAAACCTGTGAAGATGGGCGAGAGAGAAGAGCGAGACTTGCAAAGGTTGTCAAAGTCTACTGAGCACAAGCCATTGTATTTATCTTGCAGAAGGCAAGAAATAGGGAGAGGGTGGGTAAAACAGGGTAATCAGTCGGTCGGGCTCTCTGGCATCAGAGGAGGGTCTGTTTTTGCAAGATCACTGAGTTGAGACATCGGGCTGGAGTATCTGGTGACTTTTGCTGCACGTCCGCACCCAGCTCTTGGATAAGGTGCGTGCTCTACGGCCACAGTTCCGCCACCCAGCTTTTGGAAAAAGGGCTGAGGTGCCAATTCACAGAGTGAACTTCTTTGTAAGCAAGCTCAGCGTAAAAGCTAAAGCCTGCGGCTCCTCACATCAGACCTAGCGGTATCATGAGACGCCTTGTGCAAGATCCGTCGGTACAGATGCTGTGTTTCACGCCCATGTCCTGTACGCCGGGAGCTGCCTTTGCGCCACCTTTCTGGTTCCGTCTCTTGGCTTTAAGAAAAGGAATAAACAGAGTGTGGTGAACATACCTACTAGCTTCCTGTTGCTTGAAAATCCCAACGACCCATCCTTTCCCTGTCTTTTTTTTAACCGACTTTATTTTAAATGTATATGAGTGTTCTGCCTTGAGCAATATTGTAAGTACACCACCATGTGATGCCTGGTCCCATAGAGGCCAGAAATGGCCATTTGGATTCCCCTGTAACTGAGTTAAAGACACGTCTGTTAGAGACAAGTATCGGTGCTAGGAACCAACCCTGAACCATCCATCTCTCCCAGTACTCTTCTTCCTTCTTAAATTCTCTCTCTGCGCAATCTCAAGAATTCTATCCTTGTCCTAAATGTCATCACAATAGTCATATACCCATATCTCTTATGTAGGAAAATTTTTAATTATTATGAAAGGCTTTTAAATTTATAAATTTCTACTTGGCAATTCTGGAAATTTTTCTTGAATTATTTCATTGTTGATTTCTTCTCTTCGAGCTTTCATTCCTTAAAAAAATATATTTGGCTTAATAAACTCATACACACTTTATAATTTTAATTTTATTATTTGTTTTATTGACTTACTTAGAAGTTGTCTTTTTGAACAGGGTTTCCCTTAATACACCACGCTAGTCTGAACTCACTATAAACACCACAACCTGCCCATAGTCCTCTCCAGAGATTCACTGACTTTGCCTCCCTGAGGGCTCTGGGATTAAAAGGCCTGCGATTACTTCCCCCCAGGGTATGAAAAAAATCTTTTGTCCTCTTTATTTCACTCTCTATGATCTTTTTGTTGTGTCTTTACAGTTTATTTATCTTTTTTATTAACAATATTATGTTATTTTTTAAAATTTTATTTTATTTGCTATGCTCCAGTATGAATGTATGTGCTCCGGCATGTAGAGTTCTGTGACTCCATTTGTGGACACAAATGACACGGAGATCCAAGAAAGAGGGTCTTGGATTCCCTTGAAACTGGAGTTTTCCTGGAATTGTAGTTACAGGTGGTTGTTAACTACTGTGTGGTTACTGATGGTTGTTAGGTTCCAGATGGGTGCTGGGAATTATATTTTGGTCCTCTGCAAGAGTGGTTCTGTGCTCTTAACCGCTAGGGCTATACTCTCAAGCCCCAACCATTTTTAGATCTTTCAGGGCCTGCGAACTTGTTCCCAGCAAAGTAAAGGCACTAGCTGCCAAACGCATATTCAGTATTCGGTCCCCAGGACCCACCAACGGGAGGGCAAGCAATACCCGACTCCAGCAAGTTTGTCCTCTTGCGACTTCCACAAGGTACCATTATAGGCATGCTTTGCACCCCTCCCTACACCTTTCACAAAATAATTAACAATGTAAGCTAATCTTTTACTTATTAGATTTTTTCACATTATTTATTACAAATCTTTCAATTCCTGACCATCTCAATACTATACTGGGGGATATAGTTCCATGTATGCATGAAGACCTAGGTATACAATCCAGATTCCTTAAACAAAAGTAGCTAAGTTATCAGTTCCCAGCTGCTTATCTTTTTCTTTTCTGTTTATTTTTTTTTGGGGATACCAATTTATTAGGTTTTTCCATGTTGTACACAACTCACGACAGCGGAACAGCGAGTGAGGCGATGGCATAACGGATAAATTCGGTGCCTATGACAATTGTTAATTGGGGGTGTGTCTTCAGTAGGCTGAAAGCAGGGCAGTGTGAAGGCGCTCTCAGGAGTCAGACCACAAGAACCACATCAGTTGCTGCCTTTTGTGCTTCCACCACTGGGGTGTGCCGTCCCATGTTGCACCAGAATGACAGTCAGGAAAGCCACCACTGCCTGGTGACTCCTGACTGGTCGTCAGATGTACCGCCGTGGGGGTCAACAACTGGCATCTCACCGCTCTGAATACGGCTGAAACCCCATATCTCATTCATCAATATTCATCATTCCCCATCTATCACTAATTTTATTATTCTTATAGAATATATCCGATTCCTATTATAATTAAATCTTCTTCTAATTTACTTTATTTCTTTATACTTCTCCCATTTATTATCTATTTTATATTTTTAAATATATTTTTTTTTTTTTTTTTTTTTTTTTTTTTTTTTTGCAAAGAAAGGTTTCTATTCCCATCACCCACATTGTGACTAAGAACCATCTTTAAACTCCATCTTCCATTAGACTCCAACACTTCTCTTTCTCCTCCACATCGATATACATTTCACCTACCTACATCAACATTTACACGCATATCATAAAACAAATAATTTAATAAATTATAACATATTATCTCATCACAATTATTACCAATCCTCATACTATCATTATCTTCTTTATTCAATCCCATCTTAATGGAACGATCCCACCATCTATCTACATATACCCCTGTCTCCAAAATATAAAAAAATAAATATACAAATAACTTCATTCTTGATCAACTACTAACATCATTTCCTACCTTCTATCACACTATTTTTTTTTATTTTATTTTATTTCTATTTATTAATTTAACTTCTCATCATTTTTCACTCTCTCTCCAATCCACATCCGTCTTATAAATAATCTTATTTCTCTATCCTAAGCTATCTCCTAATTAATTTCATACTTCTCATCCTCAACATCGATATTCCTTATCTAACCCTTCCTCTAACTACTCACGATCTCTCTCTTAACTCCCTATCCTCTCTCCACCCCTAATTAATTTATTTCTACCATTATTCGTTCGATCTGTTTGATTTGGGCCATTCACCTTCAATTAACCTATCTCATTCTATCTCTTATTCACACTATACCATCCTCATCTAAACATATCAACTGGGGGATTGGTGAGGTGCTCTTCTCTACTAAATTATGACACCCTTCTTCAAAAAAAAAAAAAAACTTACCAAAAAAAAAAACAACAAAAAGATAATAATTTCTTTCCATTCATTTTTTGCAACCTACTCCTTAAATCCCCATCACCTCATACAAGTTATCATATTCTGATCTTATCTTCAATCAGCGCTTCATACATCATTTTATTTCATTACTCTTCTTTCTACTTTATAACCCCACTCTCAAAAACTACAGAAAATAAATAATAATTCTTTCTATCTTTCTTATATCTCAATCTTTATTCCGATTCATACCTTTTTATTCAAAAACATAATTATCGTCCTCACATATACCAATTCCTCTATCCCCTCTCTTATCCACACATCTTATTCCCATACCCCCTCATTCACAATCACTACAATCTCCCACACCAATCTCATACCACCAACCCCTTCATCACATCATCAACCCCAATCACCCCAACTAAATTACAACCTATAACTCCCATTTAATCTCATACACTCATATGTTCCCCCTCCCCTCCCTCCCTCAACAAACCCTTCTCCCAACAATCCTTCCACTCTATCCCCCCTATCTTCCCCTTTACTCTCAAAATACCACCATTACCTCCCGATCCATACCCTCACACTCGAAATTCATCCCTTCTCTTGACTACCTACCTAACTATCCCACCCCCACACCCCCACACCCTCCTTCAAAACCCTTCAAACTAAATACAACATACTCCTACATTAATTCCCATCCCTCCCCCCTCCCCATTCTTATTCCCCCCCCCAATTTAACCCAAACTTTACATCCCCCTCATCATTACAGTTGCCCAACTTCCTATATATACCCCACATACAAATACAATGATCCTCCCTGACTACCCCATACTTTATGTGCAACGTCATCACATATTGAGAACAGCTGAGAATAATCCCAACAGAAAAAGACCAACAAAATGAAACCAGTGCCAATGTAAAAGCTAAATATGCAAAAGGAGAAACCAGTGTAAAACCAAACCAACGTAAAATGTATAAGAACCCACAAGACTCGTGGAATCACGACAGCCAAAGAGTTGGTGCAAATTCGCTTCTTGGCTCTCCTCTACTAATTCCAAAGAATGCCTGAACATTCTCAAAAAAAATCCATATTGTTATTAGTAAACTAACTATTGAATTAACAAAATAATTAGTTATGACATTTATAACAATAAAATTATAATACTATGTTATGTTCCTTCCACTTTACAGGGGGGGGACGAGACCACTGAAAACAGATGGTTAAAATCATTGCCCAAATTCATAACAGAAGCAGGATCTTTGAGTCCAGACCTGATTCAAAACTGGGCTGCAATCCACCCCATTATATACATACATCGGCGCGAATGCTGAGTAGCCTATTACTAGGTGAGATCCTAAAACTTGAATGTCTTTCCCTTACTCAGATTCTTAGTCAGCTGGATATCATTTCCTCGTTGATGCTCAATACTATTTGGCTAGCCTCTTAATCTTAATATTGCTCAAACCTGACATTTAGCCACATTAAGCAAAGTATTTTTTAGGGGCCACAGCACAGTATGTGAGACACTTTGTAGAAAAATGAATAATTTTGACCATAAAATATTGCATGAAAACTAAAATGCCTACTCCCCTTTCTTCAGACTTTTCTGCTTCAACAGAAAGTACTATGTGCTTGCTTGATTTGGTCTGTAAGAGATTGGAGGGTTGATCCATCCCAACTCAGTTTCCATTAGGAACGCTTGATCAGCTTCTGCTTCTACCAGATGCCAGGCAACCTTCTGTTTATTCCACTGCTGTTCTCTGTGTCTGCAGCATGCAGATAAATGAAGATGCAGAAATCCGCGGGGCATGTCATATGGTTTGCACAATTCACTGAGAAAGCACCCAAACAGACCACAGCCACTCCAAGAGAATAGGGCAGCAATTTAATACTTCAGTAGATACACACTATCAGCTGCTGTCTTAGAACACCAGAAAATATGCATAGTTAGACAAAAAAAATAAAAAAACCTATACAAACATTTTGAATGGATGCGCTAAGCACACACCCTCTTGTTGTTTTAAGTTTTCCATGAGAATCTACAGAAAATTTCAATTTAGTATGTTCCCAAAAAGACTAAGGCTGTCTCTCGTTCCTTTCCAATATGAAACCTTCAAAGCACCCAAGCATTAATATATCCTCCTGTAAGACAAACCAACACCCTACAACAGCCATGTTGCCAGCTAAATCTACTATGTTTCTAAATGCGTTGCAGTCCCATCATAACAAAATCACTAATCCTTTCCTTATTTTCTCATCACCTACATATACTCACAGTTATACTCTATTAATTAATTCTCCGAAGCAATATGGAATATCTTATTGATGTAATAGAATAACAGTATAAACGTATGACTTTCTTAAAAAAAATTCATCCTCTAATTTATTTCATTGTTCTTCCTAGCATCCTTTATATGCTATGTGCAACCTACTCTGATACTGGATTGTTCCACATAAGTCTCCACACACCCTATGTCTGGCTGTAAGAAACTGATAATCGAGAAAAGTATTAATTGGAATTAATTATGAAATGTACTATAGTAGTCTACTTCTAAGCGCGCATCCATGCGCCTGGACACTGCGCTTAAGAAAGTCTGCAGAAACCAACAATTTACTCACCCAATATCAGCATAACACCTCCACTAAATGGTCTCATAACTCTACCTCAAAAAGTTCTACCTCTAGAAATAAAACAACAGTCTAATATTTATGCCTATAAAACAAATATTGCATTATTGTATTTTTCCCCACAGAGAAAGACTCATGAATAATCAACTAAATTGGCAAATATGTTTGAGAAGGTAGAACAATCCTGTTCACAGAGATGTCATTCCACTCTTGGAGAGGAAGAAAAATGGAAACAAAAGGAGCCAAACGCCATTGCCACAGATCTCTAATATTATTAAAGTTCGATGAAGTCATGCAATAGCTGTATTAAAATTCTTTCAACCTTCCCCTATCTCTTCTGTTCTAAAGTGAAAAACCTATCATACATTAGTCTATGTGTTTTCTGAATAAATCATCTATACCTAGGCTTTCTACCTTCTGTCTGATGGATCGCCCCCATCATCTACCTGTTCCACCAGTTCTGTCCCCAACGGAAGACCGAAATCAGCCTTCCAGTTACACTAAAAAAAAAAAAAACAAAATAGAATATATACTCTCTCACTGGACATACACCCTGTGAATTTCTTTTACTGTATGACCTTAATCATCTATGTCTGTCGACCACACCGACTATCCTTCCTCTCTTATAATATACAGTAAGAAATATAAATGGCAACTCTAGGAGAAATGTCATGATGAAATATCTCCCTTGCCAGTTGCACAGTGTTTTGTTTGAACCAATATCTTCCCTCTATCTTAATTTATACTTCTCAAGTTCTGACAAACACTTCACTTTTCAGATCTAGGCATTGGGATCTGAAAGCTAGATCATCTGGCCCCCATTGCTCTATGTTTGTTTTTAAGGGTCCATGGGACTTTGGAGCTGGAAGAGGGCCTAGAGATGCCTCATTTTGAGATTGAGGAAACAAAAGCATTTAGAAGTGATCAGATTTGCTCAATGGCACAGAATTAACACCAAAACTGGAGTAGCTTCAGGGATATCAACCTGAATTCAGATACTGGCTACTGATGATAGCTAATCTGTCCTGACACCTATCATCTGACTATTCCTCTTATTTATGCCCTGAGAAGCCATACTCTGTCTGGTTTATCTCTTAAAAAGTTTTACTTCGGAGAAAGACTTCATATATCTCTTATCCAGTAAATACAATCATTTGCCGGGGATTCGAGAGTAAGTTAACACATACAATGAACCATCATGAAGAAACACTCACATAATGAGCAACAAGTCTTACTTTTTTTTCTTTTTTTTTTTCCTTCTTGATTCACAGTTCCTACTTCTGATAGCTCTCAGCTACCTAACTCTTCTACCAATCCAACCATGCATGTGACCCCTTCCTAATCTCACATACAAATCCACCCCTGTCTCCTCTCACCCATCTTGAGTGCTAGGATTAAGCATGCACCACCATGCCCCGCTAGTTTTTCATTTGATAAACTATTTAAGTGTATATGAAGATAAATAAGTAATAATTTCAATGATTTATATCTATATAATCAACCCACACTATTCTCCTCTATAATCCGGCACCTCTCCTGAAATGCTAACCTAAACTAAAAATAGACACCTATACACCCCCAAAAAGCCCCCTCCAGTTCACTCACCAACTCTAACAAGCCATAACCCCCATCCTCTCACAAAGAATTTTGGAACCATCTCCTCTCAACAACTTCCTCATCAAACTATCACCACTACAAACACACAATCTTTCTAACTAAAATCCCATGCAACAACTCATCCTTCCCCCATAACCTTAAGGCCTACCTACTCTCCAAAACCCCCAATACCTCCAACACATCGAACACCACATTAACTAACAACTAACTGGTTCCCCAGTTACCATTATTAATATCACCCCAAACATCCCCCAAATTAAAACCCAAACCCACCCCTCTATTAATATGACCCCCCAATACCATTTTTTTTCCTATATCCCACCCCCACACACACCACTCGAACCCCACATCCACGCTACCACACATAAATCTCAACCAAACACTCTTCCTATAACAAAAATCCCCCAGCGTTAACACAAATCAAGACCACATCTAATATATTCAAATCTAAAAATACGAAAAATATCAAAATAAACAACCATACATCACAACATAAATNATGAAAAAAAGGGACTCAGAAGAAAGGTAGAGGATCATTTTATTAATATCTGAGAGAAAACAACAGGACAGGAAAGCTGGACATTCAGATAGCTGCCTGGAAGAGGGAGCTGCATTTTGAGTTAGGGTTAGCAGTGGAGGTCTGTAGGAAGGGATGGGAAGTAGGGGGAGCTATTTAGAGGAACATGTAGAAAACCAGTGTCAATGTTTTTAGGTTTTGTAGGTCCTTTGTTAAAAAACAATATTTTGAAAAAAAATTTTTTATTCAAAAACAGAAACCAAGTGTCAAGAAAGTTTGCTTAAGATTTTGGCTGATATTCAAAGAAGCAATAGAAATGGAAAAGGGAAATGTTAGGATTCTTGAGTTACATCTCAGAAAAGGAAGAAGGTTTAGCAGTAAAGATTTTTGAGTCAGAACTCAAAAAACCAGGAAGGCTTGTTAGGAGTTAGCTCAGGGAAGCCAGGGAAAAGGTAAGAAGAAGTAACACTCCCACACAACTGCTAGAATATGTCAAAACAAGACCGCCCACCAAAAAATAAGACTACCTGCCCTAGGAGGCCCTCTGCCTGACAAGAACATCTGTTTTTCTTAACAAGGACATCTGTTTTGGTTATCTCTATCCTGACTGGGGCCAACTGGGCCAAAAGATAGTGTGAGAAGAGGGGATCAAAAGAGAGAAAGACTTGGGGATCCTACAAAAGAACCATCCCAGAACTCACTTGGTGGTCTACCAACTCTGGAGACCCCATCCTTCACAACAGGGTGCTTTACTTGATCTTTACCTCTGCCTCTGAAGTGCTAGGATTAAAGGTGTGAGCCACCTGGCGCAATTGTTTAAGTTTTTATCTTGACTACACCAAGTTAAAATCCCCTATATCTAAAAATGCCACACCTTTTATCTCTTCTTTTCTTCCCTCCCTTCCTTCCTTCCTTCCTTCCTTCCTTCCTTCCTTCCTTCCTCCCTTCCTTCTGAGACAAGGTCTCAATACATAGCCCTGGCTGGCCTAGAACTCACTACCTAAACAAGGCTCACCTCAAAGTCACAGAGATCCACCTGTCTCTGCCTTCCAAGTATTGGGATTAAAGGTGTGCACCACCATGCCTGGACTTATTGAAAGGATTTCTAATGTTGTTTATGTATAATTTCAAATAAGAATCCAACACTAGAGGCTGGGAGATGGCTCAGTGGGTAAAGTGCTTACTGAGCAGCATGAGAACCTGAGCTCAGATCCCCAGCTCCCACATAAAATCCAGGCTTTGTTCTACATAGCAAGTCCTAGGCCAGCTGGGGCTATAGGCAGACCCTGTCTGAAAAAGTAAAAAACAAAAACAACAAGATTCATAGTGTGTGCCTATAACCACAAGGTTGGTTGGACATGGCCAGATGAGGAGCAAGAAGTACAGCTGAAAAGTTGATCTCCAGGTTCAGTAACAGACCCTGTCTCAAGTGGAGAGCTGGGCTGGGTGATACATGCCTCTAATACCTGCCTCTAATACATGCAATTCTATCACTTGGATCTCTGTGAGATGGAGACCAATCTGGTAGAGAATTCAAGCCAGTTGGGGCTACAGGGAAACCCTGTCTATAAATATTATAAATAAATAAATTGTAGAAAATTCTCAAAGAAGACATTCAACATTGACCTCTGGCTTTCACATCCACATATAAGTGTACACACGCAGACACACAGACACACAAGATGGCAAATAGCACTAAAAAACAAGTTGTACCTGGTGAACACCCCCTACTCAGTCTACTGTATCACATACTCAGCAGCCAGTTTGCTAAGAACTCCTCATTTTCCACAAGACAGCTAAAAGGAAGAGCCAATCTGCCTTCCCCAATCCTTTTCTCGTTAGCCTTAAAATTTTTTATTTTATTTTGTTTTATTTTTGGTCTTTTGAAACAAGGTCTCCCTGTAGCCCCAGCTGCCCTGGAACTCTCTATGTAGAACAGGTTGGCCTTGAACTCACAGAGATCTGCCTGTCTCTGCCTAAAGTGCTAGAATTAAAGGTGTGTGCCACCATGCCTGGTTTATTTACTATTTTATATGTATATGTAATATTCCCTGCATGTATGTAAGTGCACCCATGTTGTGCAATCCCGTTGGAGGTTAGAAGAGGGTGTTAGATCCCATGGAACTGGAGTTGTTAGCTACCATGTGGGTGCTGAGATTCAAACCCAGCCAGTGCTGTGCAAGAACAGCCAGTGTTCTTAACTGCTAAGTCATCTCTCCAGCCCTTGTTCGCCTTTTTGTACAGAAGCAGAACAAAGGAAATTAAAGTTTGGTGCTATCCTTCTGGCCAGGTGGCTCTTATCTCTGAGATCTCTGTCTGGCTATCATTTCTCTCTCAGTGTAGCAGGGGAGGTTTCTACAGACACCAATGCCACTGAATCTTGCATTCCTTCTCAATTTTGTGTGTGTGTGTGTGTGTGTGTGTGTGTGTCTACATCTGTGTAGCAGGGAAGGATTAACTCAAATCATTAGCACAGTATATATGTAGATTCCTTACTACAGAATAAAGCACAAACTTGCTCTTATAATATACAACATACAGTGCCCCTATCATTACCAACAAGCCTCCCTGTCTTTGCGTTAACAAAGTCTGGAATGAAATATTCTTTTTATTATTTTATTATTCTTATTTTATGTGTATGAGTGTTATGCCTGCATATATGTAAGTGGAGCCATGACAAGCAGTGCCCTTAGAGGTTAGAAGATGTCAAATCCCCTGGAACTGGAGTTACGGATGGTGTTAGCATGTGGGTGCTGGGAATTGAACATTGGTCTTCTGCAAGAACAGCCAGTGCTTTATCCACTGGCCAGCCTCCTTAAGTATTCATTTAATTGGGTGCTGTATTATATGCTTATAATCATAGCACTCTGGAGACAGAGGCAGGGGGATTGCTGCAAGTCCAAAACTAGCCTAATCTATGTTCTGAGTCCCAGACTAACTAGAGCTAACAGTCTTGCACCTTGTTACAGGAGCATTTAGATTCAGAAAACCATCACATTTTCAAAGAAATTAGCATTCAGGCCTGGTGGTGATAGAATAGGAACTTAAAAAGTTACATCAATATTAATATGGGAGAGATGGTTCAGTGATTGGAGCATTTGCTATTCTTTCAGAAGACTGGAGTTCAGTTTCTAGCAACCATGCCAGGCAGCTCACAACTGCCTATAACTCC
>VZQC01011003.1:104300-126749 GCA_009823505.1 Rhizomys pruinosus | reverse complement strand
CCATAAAGGGTTAACTCTGAGAACTGTTCCCAGGGAAGTGCAGACATGCAGAGGGGCTTCCTGCCTTGCTTGCCTGCAATAAAACTGGCCTTCAATAAAGTTGGCTATGTGAGCTGACACCCTGAGCTTTTCCCATGGACGTGCTAAAAGATCACAGGATGCTCCAGCCAGATGTCCCTGCTCATCTATCTTGCAAGGCAGCCTCCCTGGCGCCGGATGACCGGACTGACTGATTGCCCTGCCTTACCCTCCCCCTATACCTTTCCCAAATTCCCGCTCCCTTGGCTATTTAAACTCTGTGCATAATAAAGACAATAGACTTTGATAGGAAGCCTACTTGGTCTCGCTTCTCTCTCTCGCTTAATCTTTCAGGTTGTGGAGGTCTCCCTCGGGAACCTAACGTTACATGCCCCTGCAGGCAGGGACATCAAAACAAACAAACAAGTCTTTTATCTCTCTCTGAGCTAAGAAATGGAAAATTACTTAAAGCACAATTTGCAAAACATAACTTAGATTCAGACCACTGTCTACAGTTAAGATAAAACCACAAGCTGTTTCACCACAGGCTCTCTTTGCTTATTTAGGAAGTAAGAAGCTCAACAGCAAATGCTGACATTCAAACCCTGCCCTTCCTTCCTTCCCTCCTAACAGTGTTAATAATGCCTCTAAAAATACCTGTTGGCTAACTGCTTCCCAGGACATCTATAAAATTCAAGTACAGGCTGGAGATGTAGCTAAGTTGATAGAGTACTTGACTAGCATTCACAGGGCCCTGGTTCAATTCCCACATAAAACTGGGAATGGATGGTGTATGTCTGTAATTGCGGCACTGTGGATCAGGAATTCAAGCTGTATAAGGGGCTGCACTTTTACCTATGGCCTTTCCTGGTCTCACACTGCCAAGCCTCAGTTGGTCTCTGTGACCCCTTAGACTCTTAACACATTACCAACTCCTGCTTCCAGCTTGAGATGGAGGCTTGTTAGGTTTATTCGAACCCGAGTCCAAAAATCCCCGCACCGACAAAGGAACAGCAAAGAATGCAATATGCAAACGGGCATTTATTGCGAGGCTGGCTAGCCAGGGTCAAGCCAGGGACAAGCTAGCAAGACCCTGAACCAAGGAGTCAGGTTACATTTATAGGTCCTTTAGGCCTTTGTCCTGAAGCCCACTTTTTTTGACCAATCATTTTGTATTAACACATACAATTGTAACCTATCAATTTAGACATGCCTTACCTATTATCCAATGGGCTTAACAATTAACATGGCATAGTTCCCCGCTCGAGCAGCGAAACCCTCCACTGTCACGTAGGCAACAGCTTTGAACATTTGCTGGTGGGCAGTGAAACCTGCCAACTGTCATGTAGACAACAGCATTGAACATTTGCTTGTGGGCAGGGTTAAGTGAGCCATGAATTAGCTACTTTGGGTGGTAACAGGAAACTTTCCTCCTGATGGCCTGGTTTCTCTCTGCATGTCCATTGGGGTCTGTCCTTACAGGCTCAGGTACCCTCTAGACCATAACTTCTGTGTGCTGGTCCTGAGGAAGTTTTTCCTAGAAGATTTCACCACAGTGATACTGATCTCTCATTACTTACTGTAAGGTTACAGTGTGCTCCCCCTGAAATGAAAGGCCACGAGGTTTAGGCTCTCTGGAACAAAGTTTAATTCAGGGTAGCCAGGGCTAGGCTCAGGGTAAAGGTAGAGCCAGCACTGAATGGCATCTGGCCTGGGAATTTAAGGGAGAAGGTGGGAATGGGATTCAGTGAGAGTGGGGGTGGGTAGTGCACTTTGCAGGAATCTGGCTTTCAAAAAGGTGGAAGATTCCTGAGTAATCGGTGATGGCCCATTTTTCCATAACCAAAGGCTGGCCTGGTAGAGCAGGTTCCTGGGCACCACAGGTCTTAGGTGTCTCTGCATTTCAATGGGCTTCTGGAGCTCACACTCTGACATTCCAGCCTTTTGTTTCTATAGGAAAAAGGGCAGAGGTCTGTCTTCTGTAACTGCTTCAGAGCTGAACATGGACAACGTGGGGTAAGTTCTAGGCTGGAAGATCAGAGCATGATTTTTCATCTTTGATCACTTTGGGTGTCCAGTGCCCAATCCAGATCAGCAGTGGCCAGGTGTTGGTAGGCGGCTTTTCCATCTGCAACTGAGAGGAGAAGCTGGTTAAATCTTGTATGAGTGAGGTGTTGAATTTGGTTTTGGAAATATCATAAAAGGCATGGGGCCACCATACACAGAATCACTAGCACTGTCAGTGGGCCTAGTAAAGGTGTTATCCAGGGAAGGATTGCCACCCAAGGACCCCTACTGGAGGGGCCTAAGGGTCCTGTGGGACAGGTCATGTGCTACTTTCTTCAAACGCTGGATATTTTGTTCTACCTTTCCAGACTCATTGATGAAATAGCAACATTCTTCTCCTAGGAAAAGGCAGGTTCACCCTTTCTCAGCTGTAAGCAAATCCAAAGCCTGCCTATTCTGAAGGGTGACTTTCGCTAAGAAGGAGAGCTGCCTTTGTAAGGTTTGAATGGATTGATCAGTGGCCTCCACCGCGGTTATGAGTTCTGTGTTCAGTTGCTGGAGTTCCTGGGAAAAATGCTGAGCTGTGACAAGGGTGTGTCCCAGGCTGCCCGCAGCTAACCCAGTGGCTGTGACAGCAGAGACCAGACTGATGCCCACTAAAACTGCCAATGTGGCTGCCCTCTTGGTCCTAGGGTGGTGATCAGTTAAAGACTTTACCCAAGTTTCTCGAACTTCTAGGTGTGCCCAGATCTCCTCTGAAGTGTACAGAGTAAGAGTAGGCACTAGTACTACTGGAAGGCATGGGTCACAGGTGTTAGTAGAAATGCAGGTGTATACTCTAGAGGAACATAGAAATGCCAGTCCTGGGCCCAGAGATGTTCAGCCTCTGACAGTCATATTCCTGTATGAGGAGCCAGGCAGTTTGAAATCTGAGCTGCCCAGCGCTCAGTTAGTTTGAGATAGGGGAGCAGGGGTAGTAAAGGAGTGCCTAGTAGAGGAGTTAGAGAACATTCAGAAGTAGTTTGATTAGAAACATGGTACACTGGGAGAAGAAGGAGTAATGACCTTTGCAAGGGTTCACACAGAAAACATTCAGAGGCATTGATAGTGGAGTAATTCCTTAAGAGTGGGGTAGAAATGGACAGCACTTCATCCCATGACAATCGAAGTGAAGAATTTAGGCACTGCAAACTTTGAACGGTCTGATACTTAGTGTTATTTAGAGCTTTTAAAGCCGGAAGGGCATGAGAGTTCTGGATGGTCTTTTTAACCTTTATTCTGCCCGTGCCTGAATAGAAGTAGTGAGCTTCATAAAAGATGCCTGCACCTGCTACATGAGCCCTGGGCCAGGAGGAGGGGTTTGTAGTTTTAAAAGTTAAATTTTTCTCTCCTAGTGCTGAGAAAAGCTGTTTGGGCTTTATGCCCCATGATAATCCTGACCAGTGGTACTTGCAGGACCAGTAAGGACACCCCTCCCATCCCCCAGGATTAGCACTGTCCTGTTCTCCAATAAAGCAGAGAAATTTGCAGTAGTTCTCATATCCTGAGTTGGCTCCTGGGCATCAGTAGGTGCCTGGGTCCAGGATGTCAAAGGATAGTCAAACAGAAGAACAGGAGGAAAACTGACATTCTGAATAATTAAGAAGCCTGGTTTCCTGGTTTCTATCATCAAGTGCCCAGACTTCAAACCTGTAAGCACATGGAGGGGCAGTACAGGAATCTGGGTTGGTACTAGCCAGAATTAGAGGGACAGCTACAGACAGGAGACAGGCAAAGAAAATTAGCCACCACATAATGATATGACTATTGTATAGGGGGCAGGGATGGGATCCTTTGGATCTTAAGTTTTAGATGGCCAGTTGGGGTGGCCAAGTACTTGCTGTGACTCCTTGCTGGCTTTAGTTTAGAGAGATGTATCCAGCCCTGGACTCCAAGGAGTTTAGCTGCAGTAGGAGGGGACAGGATCACCAAGTAAGGTCCAAGCCAATGGGGTTGTAGAGCTGCCCCAGTGGTTGTGTTCTTGGTAGTAGAGTGGAGGAAGGCGTAGTCTCCAGGTTATAGAATGCTGGGTACTGGATCCTTAGAAGCCTGTGGGATGATGTGTTCTGTGTGTTCCCTAAGGAGCTGTCTTAGGAGAGAGAAAGCAGGCAGGTAATCATGAAGGAGGGATGGATCCTGTAGTAGAAAATTACTTAGTAGAGCTGACCACACATGTGTTCAAAAGGACTGAGAAAGGAAGGTGCTCGGGGAATGGCTCTGAGCCTTGTTAAGGCCAAGGGAAGGAGGGAGGTCCATGACTGATGGAGCTGCAGAGACAGTTGGTCAGTTGGTCCTTAAGGAGTGAGTTGGCCCTCTCCATTTTTCCTGATGATTGAGGGTGGTAAGGGACATGAAGCTTCCCAGTGATGCCCAGCACTTGAGAGACTGACTGGGTCACTTTTTTTTAAAGAGTTAACACATCCTTTAAGCCAAGAAAAAAAAATCAAGAGGGATGGTCACAATTGAGTGGACTGAGGAGTCATGAGGGGCTGGATCATAGGGCCAGGAGAGAGAGGGGTAAGGGTCCCACTTCCCAGCTCCTAAAGATGGGGAGGAATAGAATGCGCTGTGTGTGGCAGCTGCCGAGGAAGTTTCACCCTAGCTGAAGCTGCTGCTGCTCCTCTGCCCCAGCATGGCCTATGCTTTATGACCATAGGAATGGCAGGCACCTGGCAGGACAGTGGTGTCTGCTTCAGAGACATGAGCACCGAGCATAGCCGGGACATGTCTTTGCACTGCTTGCTGCTCTTAGGGTTGAAGTCATACAGCTGGGCCACCTTCTCCCACTCTGTGCCTGGGGTGTCCTCCTTGGATTCCTTCACAAAAGCCTCCTCAGATGCCCGGTTGTTGATCTTGTCCTTCTCAACTTGTTCACTTTGGCACTGGTTCCTCTCCTCTGGGTCTTTTTTGGCCTTCTCCCGCCACTTCTGTTCGGTCACTTTAGAGGTAGCATCCAGCTCCTGCAGCCTTTTCTTCTGCTCCTCTCACCACTTTTGGATGCTCTCCAGCTCCTGAGTCAGCCTGTCCGCTGGGCAATGGCAGCATAGCCATCAGCAGGCCCATTGGCCTCCTGAAACACATCTCCATTGACTGTAGTCCCCATGTCTTCAGAACCAGCCCCACTCGCGAGTCCCGCCTGCGCGGAGGCCACCTGGCTGCCGGCAGGTGTCCTGAAGCCCTGGTCACTCTCGATGCCGGCAATCTTGCTCTCCTGCTGGGCCAGGAAGGCAGCCACCTGGTCCTCCTCCGTGGTCTCCAGCCCCCGCTCTCCAACGAGGAGAAGCAGCCAAAGTCATCAGCCATTTTCCCCGCATCTGGAATGAAGCCTCAGCCCAGCTCGGCTCTGTACTCATGCACCCCACGGCCGCAACTGTCAGCATCGCTGTCCTGAGCCGGCTGCGTGGGGACAGCTCGCCACAGCCGCACTGGCCCTTGTCAGCCGGCCCAGCTCGCCTGTCACTTGACTGCGTCACTTTTGAGACAAAAGCTGGACCATTATCTGATTGGAAGCTGAGAGGAAGGCCAAAACGTGGGAGAATATGCTGGATCAGATGAATAGCAACAACATCTGATGTTTCCTTCTTGGTAGGGAAAGCTTCTATCCAGCCAGAAAAGGTGTCAACTAAAACTAAAAGATACCTGAAACCCTTACAAGGGGACATGTGTGTAAAGTCAATCTTCCAGTCAACCCCTGGGAGGATGCCTCAGTGCTGATGAGGCTTGAAGGAGGGAGGGGGTCACCCACCCCCTTGGGGAGAGACAGCAGCACAGACAGAGCAAGAGCGAGAAATATCAGTGATGATTTGGAAAAGTTTGGGGTGATAGAGAAGAGGGTCCAGAACCTTATAGAGTGCACGTGGCCCATTGTGGAAGATCTGGTGCAATCTGGTCAAAATAGGGAGAGCTTGGTCATCAGGGAGACACTATCTGTCCCTAAGGGTTAGCCAGCCACCTGTTCCTGGCATGGCACCTAGAGCAGAGAGGTGGGAATACTGCTGAGGGGGGTAATAGGGGGAGAAGGCAGCAGAGGTCAGGAAAGAGATATTAGAGGCTCTAAAAGGGGTTTGGCTAGCTTCTCTGGCTACACAGTCTGCCAAATCAGTGCCCTGTGCTATGGGAGCACCTGTATGCTGATGACCCCTGCAGTGAACAACAGCTGCCTTGGAAGGGACATAAGAAGCTTCTAAAAGCTTGATGATGATGTGGCCATTGGTGATCGGGGTACCCCTTGTGGTTAAGAGTCCCCTCTCCTTCCAAATGGCTGCGTGGTGGTGGAGGATGTGATAAGCATATTTAGAATCAGTATATATAGTCACCTTGTGTCCCCGAGCAAGAGTCAGTGCTCTAGTAAGAGCCGCCAGTTCTGCCTTCTGAGAGGTGGTTCCAGGGGGAAGGGGTCCACTCTCAATAATGTCTGGCAGAGAGACAATGGCATAGCCCACTCTACGGGACCCTGTGGGGGCCAAAGTAGAGCTCCCGTCCACAAACCAAGTAAACTTAGAATCAGGCAAGGGACTAAGGGAGATTTGGGGCTCCTGGTAAGCAATTCTTGAAGTACTTCTGGAGAGGAATGAGTAAGGGGTCCAAGCAAGGGCAGGAGGGTGGCAGGATTAAGGGGAGAGCACGAATCAAGGCTGAGAGACGGGTTCTCAAGAAAAGTAGCGTGGAACATTTGGAGTTTGGATGGTGGCAGAACAGCCAGAGAAGAGTGTGTGAGTAGATCCTGAAGGCGGTGAGGAGAGAGAGCAGTGATGGGCTGCCCTAGAGTGAGCTTAATTCCTTCTTGAGCTAAGAGGGCTGCAGCAGCCAGTGCTCGGAGGTGAGGAGAGAGAACAGTGATGGGCTGCCCTAGAGTCAGCTTAAGTCCTTCTTGAGCTAAAAGGGCTGCAGCAGCCAGTGCTCGGAGGCAAGGCTGCCACCCACAGACGGTGGAGTCCAGTTGCTTAGATAAGTAAGCCACGGGAGCAAATGTAGGTCCCTTCATCTGGCTTAAGACTCCTAGAGCCAATCCCTTGCTCTCACAAGCATAGAGGAGAAAGGGGGCAGTGAGTTCTGGAAGGGCGAGAGCAGGGGCTTGAAGAAGGGCATCCCTGATAGAGAAGAAGGCAGCCTTAACAGGGCCTAAGGGATCCACAGGTTCAGAGACATCTCCCTTTGAAGCCTCGTACAGGGGCTTTGCCAGGAGAGCAAAATTAGGAATCCAAGTCCCTAGATATCCCGCTATACTCAGGAAGGAAAGGTGGGGGGCTGTAGAGATTCGAGGTGATTTTTGCAATCAATAGTTAGGGTGTGGGAAGTGGGGGTTAGCAGGAATCCAAGGTACTTAACCTGGGGAAGGGAGAGTTGGGCCTTGGAGGGAGAGACCCAGTATCCCTTCTCACCAAGGAAGTTGAGAATGAGAGAAGTGTGAGTTTTTGAGAGGGCAAGAAAGGGGGAGCAAAGGAGTAGATCATCCATATACTGCAGCACTGTGGATGGTCCTAAGTCTAAGGCATTAAGATCCCAGGCTAGGGCCTGACCAAATAAGTGAGGGATGTCCCTGAACCCCTGAGGGAGAACTGTCCAGGTCAGTTGTGAACTCGCCCCAGTATCGGGATCCTCCCAGGTGAAGGCAAAATGATCGTGTGAGTCAGGGTGCAGGGGGATGGAAAAAAAGGCATCTTTAAGGTCTAATACAATAAAGTGAGTTGTGGAGGAGGAAATATGAGACAGGAAAGTATAAGGGTTGGGAACTATGGGATGAATAGGAACTACAGCTGCATTGATAAGGCAGAGGTCTTGCACTAGGTGGTAGGACCCATCCACCTTAAGCACAGGGAAAATTGGAGTGTTACAGGGAGAGTGGGTAGGTTTGAGGAGGCCTGCGGTGAGCAATCTATGAATAATGGGTTTGAGAGCTATAGGGTACTGAGCCTTGCAA
The DNA here is from genome assembly GCA_009823505.1 of Rhizomys pruinosus. Classification (NCBI taxonomy): domain Eukaryota; kingdom Metazoa; phylum Chordata; class Mammalia; order Rodentia; family Spalacidae; genus Rhizomys; species Rhizomys pruinosus. Next base: position 118,765 of record VZQC01011003.1, on the reverse strand, counting down.
GGGAAGACAGAGGGGTCTTTGAGAGCAATATGAACTGGGGCATGGTGGGAGGCTAGCCCCAGGGTAGAAGTGTCCCACACCCTGGGATTAACCTCAGAGGCCAGGAGCGGTCAAGAGCCAGGTGGAGAGTAACAGGGAGGAACCGAAGAAGGAAGATTGGAGAGGGGGAAGGGAGGAATAATGTAAATGATAGCTTTTGCATTAAATCTCTTCCCAGAAGAGGGGAGGGACAAGAGGGCATGACTAAGAAGGAGTGGGTGAGGGGAATATCCCAGAAAACACAGGGAACAGGGCCTGTACTCTTAGGACTGTGGGTTTTTCTGTCAATACCCACCATGGAGAGCTGCCAGGGAAAAGTTTTGCCTGAGTAGGAGGGGAGAACTGACCACGTAGCGCCCATGTCTATTATAAAAATAAATGCCTTACCCGCCACATGGGCACTGACCCTGGGCTCCTCCATGGTGATAGCGAACGAGGCATTCTGGGATGGAGGTGCCGGGCCACATCAATCTTCAGCTGCCAGTCCCAGGATGTCGTGAACAGCGTTGGGACGGTGCGGGGGTGGGGCCTCAGAAAGGATGGTTCTCCCATGCATCGGCACAGTAGGACAATCACTTCTCCAGTGGCCCCTTTCCCCCACACACAGGGCACAGTCCCCTCGGTTGACGAGGTGTGGGGCAGACGCGGGACCAGTGTCCCGTTTGTCCACACTTGAAGCAGGGCCCTGGCGGCATGGAGTCAGCTTCATTTCTCCATTGGCGTGCGTTGGCAGCAGGTCTCCTGGGAGGAGCCCGTAGGGCAGCAGCAAGGAGGTGGCAGGTTTGGCTATGCTGGGCCCAAAATTCAGCCCTCTCCAATTCCTCTCTGCCATTATAGACTTTAAATGCCATTTCAAGCAGCTCTCTTTGGGGGTTGGCTCGTCCCTATTCTAAATACCTAAGTTTTTTCCATACATCAGGAGCAGACTGAAGAATGAAATGGTGATTAATCATAAGGATACCTTCCTGAGACTCTGGGTCATATCTAGTGTATCTTATCAGAGCCTGGGTGAGTCTGGCTAAAAATTGGGAGGGGGTTCTCATACTTATCTTGGATGACTTCCCAAAGCTTATCATAGTTAATTGATTTATGAGAGGCTTTCTGAAGACCTTCCAAGAGGCAGGTGATCATGTGATCCCTGGCTCAGATATCAGAGTTGGGTTCCTCTGCTGTTGGGATTTGGTAATTCCAACCCAGGTCTTGTTTAGGTATGGCTATTTCCCCCACAGGCAGTGCACAGTTTTCATTATGAGTCCTATCTCCGTGAGCCTGGGCAGCTGTCCAGACCCACTCCTTTTCATCAGGAGTAAGGGAGTTAGAGAGAATCACAACCAGATCATGCCAGGAAAGATCATAGCTCTGGGTGAGCATATGAAATTCTTTAATGAACTTGGCAGTGTCTGTGGAAAAGGAGCCCAATAGCTTTTTGATCTGTGATAAGTCAGTCAGGGAAAAAGGGACCTGGACTCTTACTAAGCCTCGTGCCCCTGCTACTTGTCAGAGGGGGGAAAAGTCCACCTGGATCAGTATGGGATCAGGTGTGGTGGGAGGTGGGTGAGGGGTCTAGAGCAGAGGAGACTGTGGCTAGCAGAGGAGAAAGAGCAGTGGGAAGTGTAGGCAAAGGGTAAGCAGTTGCTGGAGCTGTGGGAGGAGGGGTAGGCCAAGGAAAGACAGCTGCTGAGGTAGCCATGACAGGAGCCGTGGGAGGAGGGGCAGGGAGAGGAGGGAGAGCTGCTGGGGTAGCCAGAGCTGGAGCCGTGGGAGGAGGGGCAGGGTCCAGTGGAGGGCCTAGGTCAGCCATGTCAAGGTCAAAAGCAGAGGTGGAGTTCTGGTCTAGTGTATAGGGAGGGGGATGGGAGGCTTCCTTAGTTGTCTGTGACCTGAACCTGGGTGTTGCTGATTTGGCAAGGAGAACTTGATGAGGTTGGCAAGAGGAATAGAGAGAGGGACGTGAGTGAAGGGCAAAGAATGCCTGTACATACAAGCATTCTGACCATTTACTGGATCACTGGCAGAAATCTCTCAAAGTTGTGAGAATTTGGGGATCTAAGGTACCCGTCTCAGGCCAGACAATATTGTCAGCTAATTGATATCCTGGCCAGATAGTAGAGCAGAGTCTCTTAAGGACCTTAGGGTTAATTTCCTTGGAGAGGTTGAGTTCTTTTAAAGAGTGTAGAAGACACTCCAAGGGTGTGAGACCCAGGGCCTCTCCTTTAGAGTGTGAGGCTCCCATATTAGGGGTTAGAGGATAAGGAAGAGGAGAGAGAAAGAGAGGGAGAGGGAGAGAGAGAAAAGGGGTCTGTAAGAAGGAAATGGATTCTTTTTAGTCTCAGAAAGCAGCCACCTGAGTGCTAAAGCACATTTGCCTTAGTTCTAAGTGGGTGCTCAGAGACCCCAAGTCCATGTGACCAGTGTGGGAGTCTCTGAAATCGGAGCCTACTAGTCTGTGAAGCCAGCATCCCAGAATCACAGAGGAGGCCAAAATTTGGGTCCAGTTTCTGTCTCCAATATCCTGGTAGACAGCAATCTGGACAGGAAAAATTGGGGAGAATCCCCGATTTTGCCAGCACTCAGGGATTCAAAAGGGAATGGCTATAATGGGAGACTAAAAAGAATGAAGGAAGAGGATCAGAGGGAAGGCAAATGGAAAGCAGTAGTTAGGACAGGAAATGTCGAGGTAGAGGGGGCAGCTAGAGGGGGCGGAACACATGCAGGGTTACACAGAAGGTAGGGGTGGGAGATGGAATCTCCCCTCACTCAGGTGCCTGTCCAGCTGGCTACCCACAAGGTGACTTAGGAAGTCTTACCATAAGGGCCACACGTATAAACACCATGCTCCATCATCACGAGTGTGATGAGTGCCCGAAGAGGTTAAACGACTTTGGCAGAACCACGGGTTGGGGCCCAATCAGATTCCATAGCCCGAGAGCTGTGGAACTATAACACGCACTCTTAACTCTCACACACAGTCACATGGGAATAAAGTAGGGTAGGATAAGAAGAGAAGAGAGGGTACTTTGGCCAAATGCTGGTGGATGTGGTCTTAGCCTGAGCTGGATAGGCTGCCCCAAGGTGTGGGGGGGAGGCAGGTGGGCAAAATGGTGATCTGGGTCATGACACCAGAATGTAAGGTTATGGTGTGCTCCCCCCGAAATGAGAGGCCACAAGGTTTAGGCTCTCTGGAACAAAGTTTAATTCAGAGTAGCCGGGGCTAGGCTCAGGGGAAAGGTAGAGCCAGTACTGAATGGCATCTGGCCTGGGAATTTAAGGGAGAAGATGGGAATGGGATTCAGTGAAAGTGGGGGTGGGTAGCGCACTTTGCAGGAGTCTGGCTTTCAAAAAGGCAGAAGATTCCTGAGTAATCGGTGATGGCCCATTTTTCCATAACCAAAGGCTGGCCTGGTAGAGCAGGTTCCTGGGCACCACGGGTCTTAGGTGTTTCTGCATTTCAGTGGGCTTCTGGAACTCACACTCTGACACTTACAGCTGATTTTTCAGCCCCAGCTAAACAGTATCCAGGAAAACAAAGGTTTCACTTCAGGTCCTGATTGCTTATTTTATTTTATTTTATTGTTTTATTTTATTATTATTATCATTATTATTATTATTATTGGTGTTTTTGAGACATGGTCTCCCTGTAGCCCCAGATGGCCCAGAACTCACTATGTAGACCAGGCTGGCCTTGAACTCACAGAGATCCACCTGCCTCTACCTCCCAAGTGCTAGAATTAAAGGGGTGTGCCACCATGCCCAGCCCTGATCTCTTCTTAATCATAGCTGATTCTTCAGCCCCAGCTAATCAGAACCCACAGATTCTCAATTCAAAATATCACACAAGCACCCCTGATAATCTCTGCTTTCCTTTGAATCTTCACAAGTCAGGCCTCTACAACTTTTTCACCATAACTGTTCCAAGGTCCACAGCAGCAAACTCTAAGCACGCAATGGCTTTTCTATCCAAAAGTTCTAAATGCCTCCATAATCTTCCCCAAAACAACTGAGTCAAATCTGTCACAATAATACCCCACTCCTGGTACCAATTTCTGTTCTAGTTTGTTTCTTGATTGCTGTGACAAAACACTCTGAAAATATTAACTTGGGGAAGAAAGGGTTTATTTGTCTTACATCTCCCAGACCACAGTTCATCACTTAGAGAACCCAAAGTAGGAACTCAATGTAGGAACCTGGAAGCAGGAGCTGAAGCACAGGACATGTACTGCTTACTGGCTTGCTCCTCTGGCCCATGCTCAATCTGCTTTCTTATATAATACAGAATCAGCTGCCCACAGGTGGCACCACCCACAGTGGGCTGGGCCCTCCCACATCACCCAACAATCAAAAAAATCCCTCAGACATGGCCATATGCCACTCCAAAGGATACATTTTCCCAATTGAGGCTCCCTCAACCCAGATGCATCAAGTTGACACTAAAGCTATCCAGTACAATGACTGAAAATGCCTTTGTTTTAAATTTGTGTATGAGTGTATTGCCTGGACATGTGTAAGTGTACCTGTGTCATGCAGTGCCCTCAGAGGCCAGAAGAAGGTGTCAGATCCCCTGGAACTGGAGTTATAGATGGTTGTTAGTCATCATGTGGGTTTTGGGAATCGAACCTGGGTCTTCTAAAAAAGCAGTCAGTGCTTTTTTTTTTTAGTCTTTTTGAGACAGGGTCTCCCTGTAGTCCCAGCTGGCTTGGAACTCACTATGTAAATCAGGCTGGCCTGCCTCTGCCTCCCGAGTGCTGGAATTAAAGGCATGCACCACCATGCCCAGCTAGATACATTTCTAAAGTAATTGTTTTTGGGGGCTCTCAAGATGGCTCAATGGTTAAGAGCACCCGAGTTTAATTCCCAGCACCTACATGGTGGTTCACGACCATCTATCATAAGTCCAATTCCAGGAGAATCTGAATCCTTCTTATGACTCTGCATGCTTTGGGGTGCACTTACACACATCCAGGCAAAACAGTCATTACATATAAAATAACAACAATAATAGACAAAATTAAAAAGCAACTTTCTTCCTTATAGAACTTTATTTTTATTTTAAGATTTATTTTATTTTTAAGTATGTGTATGTGAGGGTGTCTGTTCATGTGAGTGCAGGTGTCCGTAGAGGCACCCTTGAAAGGCAGCAATCCCCCTGAAGCTGGAGTTATAAGCATTTGTGAGCCACCCAATGGGTTCTGGGAACCAACACTGTTTTTTAGAAGAACAGTACAAGTTGTTAACCACTGAGTCATCTCTCCAGCCCCCAGAACTTAATTCTTAAGAGTTTTAGGTTCATAGTAAAATTTAGTGGAAGAGAGAGCTAAGAGATTAACTGCACAGGAACTATTTGCTAAATCAACTTATGCTTTCAATTTTTTTTAATTGCACCTATCGGCCAGGGCATGGTGGGGTATGCCTTTAATCCCAGCACTTGGGGGCTGGAGAGATGGCTTAGTGGTTAAGTGCACTGGCTGTTATTGCAGAGGACTTAGGTTTGATTCCTAGCATCCACATGGCAGCTAACAACCATTCATAACTCCAGTTCCAGGGGAAATTCGATGCCTTCTTCTGACTCCATAGGCATTGCCCAACATGGGTGTACTTACATACATGCAGACAATACACATAAAATAAAAATAATAAATAAAATGTTAAATAATAAATAAAATGTTAAAATTGATCCTCTCAATTTGCCTCCCTGACACATGCAGAAAAGCCATAAGAAACAAGTTTTATTTAAACTCATGGTTTTATATAAGCTCCCTCGAGAGCCCAACTGATGTCTGTTCTGCTCCTCTGACTGACTGCAGCTGAGCCTCTACATTTGTGCTTTTTCCCACAGGCCCTCTCTGAATCCCAGTGGAAGTGGTAAAGCTGCACCATGAGCTGGCACCGGAAGACAACAGCCTGGCAACAGAAGAGAGAGCCCCTCCTGAATTTCAACCTTATGAATAGCCATTTTGTTCATCTGCCTTCTGCTGTCCAGCCTGGTGCCAACTTTCCCTGTGGTTGCCCAGGACAACATCATGCTGATTCATGCTGTTGCTCTGGCACACTGCACTCTTACCAGCCCACCTCCAGCATCCACCCTGATGTACATGCTTCTTCTTCTATAAAACAGACAAGGGGAACTGTGGAAATGACATTTTTGAACAAATTATTCTAGGTCAGGGCCAAGGAAAGGTTATGAAGGATTAAAGATATAAATTTAGGCTACTAGAGGAGCCCAAAGCCCAATAAGCTTGTTTACTGTAAGCTGAAGTCCTGTTAAATGATCTCAAAACATAAGATCAGCCAAGTATTATGATGGCACCTGCCTTTAATCCCAGCACTCAGGAGGCAGACACAGGTGAATCTCTGTGAGTTCAAGGCCAGCTTGGTCTATATAGGGAGTTCCAGGCCAACTGGGACTACAGGAAAACCCTGTCTCAAAAAGACAGAAAAATAAATAAACAAACAAACAAACAAATAAATAAATAAGATTAACTTTGGGTACAAGATTAGGTAAGATTCTCATTTGTCCAGAAAAGTCATTCCCACAGATCCCCCCATTTGTAACAGAAGTCATTCCTACATACAGTGATTTACCATAAGCCTCCTACCCCACAAATACACAGCCCCCTGCTGCCAACATCTCTGGGCTATATTTTCTTTTTTCTTTTTTTCTTTTTGGTCTTTTTGAGACAGTAGCCCCAGCTGTCCTGGAACTCACTGTATAGACCAGGCAGGCCTTGAATTCATAGAGATTCACCTGCCTCTGCCTTCTGAGCGCTGGAATTAAAGGCATGTGGCACTATACCTGGCTTTCAAGTGATTTTTGAGAAACTAGAATGTTACAGGTCTATAGCATAAATATAAATTATTCTGGCCCATCTTTTTTTTTTTTATCTTTTCAAGACTGGGTCCCTCTGTAGCCCCAGCTGTCCTGGAACTCATTCTGTAGACCAGGCTGCCCTTGAACTCACAAAGATCTCCCTGCCTCTGCCTCCAGAGTGAGTGCTAGGATTAAAGGCATGCACCACCATGCCTAGCTCTGGCCCATCTTATTCTCCATAAATAGCCATTTATTTATTGCCCACTTTTGTATGTGACTTAACAGCCTTGTAACCATTACGTTAATCCTTTGGAATGTATGAACAGACCCCCTTAGCTTCTACCAACCTCAAAGCTTAAAATATCATCAAATAGCATCTAAGGCCTACAAAAAGATTTCCCCACTGTGCTACAACCTACTTACCTGATGTTGCCATCCATGTATTTGACAAATGTATTGATTTATGACTTCCTTTGATCTGTTTCTATAAAACTTCATGAAACTGTTGTTGTGTTGGAACATGGAACTTGAGGTAACCTAAATCTATGTTCCTGGGCCACGTCTCCAGAATAAACTATCTATTAACTCCTTTGAGGTGAAAGCAGGGATTGTGCATTGACAACTGCTAACAGCTAGTCTGGGTGAAGGGCCAAATCAGTGAGCCATAGACCTGTCAGATTATGACATCTGTATATGTCCAGGCTGCTGGCTTCCTAAGACACAGCTGTCCAAAACACCAAGGAAGGAGAGCAAAGCCACCAACTTTCTGGTTTGGTGGTCTAAGCAGTGATACGACAGAGCCATAATGGCTGAACTATAGCCATGTATACATGTAGGTTGTTAAATATCTATTCATTAAACAAGAAAGACTAGCAGATGCTGCAACCTACTCAAATAAGTAAAAGACCAGCTGTATAGAGCCATATGTGGTGATACACACCTTTAGTCCCAACACTCGGGAGGCAGAGACAGAAGGATCTTTGTGAGATCAAGTCCAGCCTGATCTCCATAGCGAGTTCCAAGCCAGCTGAGGATACAGGGAGACTCTGTCCCCAAAAGTCCCCCCACCCAAAAAAGAGAAGAGGAGGAAGAGGAGAAGGAGGAGGAAGATAAGTTTCTTGAGGCAAGTTCATGTACCTTTGTATCCCTGAACATTTTATAGTCACACAAAAGTTGCTTCTTGCCAAAGCTAGTTATATAACAGATTATATCACTGTTTATTTTGAGGTCTCCAGACATCCGGTATGAGTCATTTTGTGCTGACTCATAGCCATCTAGAACTTTAGTGTTAGCTATCAAGATTCCAGCCCAGAATCCATATCTGTATCATGTTGTTTAAACATAAACAAGTCCTCAAGACTGTGATTCCCTTCCTGGGTGTTGAGGCTTAACCCTCAGAGAACCTGAGACACAAAGACTGCCAAGAGTATGAGGTCTAATTTGAGCTACTTTTTGAGACCCTGTCTCAAAAACAAATAAGGAGAGGCTGAAGAGATGGCTCTGGTTGAAAGCACTGACTAATCTTGCAGAGGACCCGGGTTCAAACCAGCATCTACAAGGCAGCTAATGACCATTTATAACTCCAGTTCCAGGGCATCTGACACCCTCTTCTTCTTTTTATTTTTTTTTTTATTTTTATTGTTATTATTTTTTTAATTTAATTTTTTTTTGGTGGGGGGTCTTTTCAAGACAGGGTCTCCCTGTAGCCCCAGCTGTCCTGGAACTCACTCTGTAGACCAGGCTGGCCTTGAACTCACAAAGATCAGCCTGCCTCGTGCCTCCCAAGGTGCTAGGATAAAAGGCGTGCGCCACCCCGCACGGCAATTTAAATTTATGTTATTTTTATGTGTAATGAGTGGGTACTGTCCTGCATTCAGGTTTTTGGTGCCCTGTGTCATGTAATGCCAGAAGAGGGCAGAAGAGGGGGCGTCAATATTTCCCTGGATCGGAGCTAAAGACGCGTCTCAGCCACCAATGTGGGTGCTGGGGATCAAACCTGGCTCCTCTGCAAGGCACGTGTCTCCTAACACTGCTAGGCCATCCAACAACCAACATCTCTCACGAGCACCCACTATTTTTATTCTAATTTTTATGTGATGCAGTGTACTCGTTCCTGCAATGTAATGGTTGGTGCAACCCCCATGTCATGTAATGCCGTGGAGGTCGAAGAGGCATTGGCATTCCCTGAACGAGGAGTTAGATAGACGGTTCTTACACACCATGTGAGTGCATCGGGAACCAACCAGTAGTCCTCTGCAAGAGCAGGTTGGCCCTCTTAACCGCTGGCCCATTCCCCAGCCCTACACCAGCTCTTCTGTTCTCTGGGGCATTGCACAACACAGAGGCACTTACAGTGTGTGGACGGGATACGCGCATACACATAAAATAAGATGATAATAATAATAATCAAACAAAGGAAGCAAGCAAGCAAACAAACAACACTAAAATAAGTCAAAGGAGGATAATTTTACTTGCAGTGAAAGAATATTGATATTATTCCAGCACTGGAGAGACAGAGAAAGGAGAACTATTGCATGTTTAAGGCCAACCTGGTTTACATGGTTAAGTTTCAGGCTACATAATGAAGCCCATCTCAAAAACATAAATAAAACAACCAACAACAACAACAACAAAAAGACATGTATTAGCTGGGCATGGTGGTGCACAACTTTGATCCCAGCACTTGGGAGGCAGAGGCAGGCAGATCTCTGTGAGTTGGAGGATAGCCTAGTCTGTATAGTAGGTTCCAGGCTGGGGATACAGAGAGACCCTGTCTCAAAAAGACAAAAAAAGAAATAAAATAAAATATAAAAAAATTTACTTTTTTATTGCTTCTCAGCCTTTTGGCTAACTAAGATCAAGTGTAAAAATTTAAGCATGCAAATATAAAAACATTGGCATGGGTGTGGCAAGTTCGTTGTCTTTCATTTAAACAAACCATTCCTGTGAATACCCTGACAAATATAACTTAAGGGAAAAAAGGTTTACTTTGGCTCATGGTTCAGGAGGGATACTGTAGCATAGTGGCAGGATCAGGAAGCCAGCTGGCTACATTGCATCCATGCTCAGGAAGTGAATAATGACCAGTAAGTAGGGCTGGCCTATAATGTACCTCAAGGCCTGAGCCCAGGGACCTACTTTGTCCAGGGAGGTTCTGCCTTCTAAAAGTTCCACAACCTTCCCAAATAAGTGTCACCAGTCGGAAACAAAGTGTTCACATACCTGAAGCTTTGGGGGTCATTTTCACATTCAAAACACAGTATAGGGCATCAGTGTGTCGATCAGTTATTTTGCACTGCTAGAAAGTATATAAAATGATAAAATACCCTTTTTAATTTATTTTATTTATTATTTATTTATTTATTGGTCATTTTGAGACATGTTCTCCCTATAGCCCCAGCTGGCCTGGAAATCACTATGTAGGCTAGGCTGGCCTTGAACTCAGAGTGCTGTGATTAAAGGCATGCACCACCATCTCCAGCTTATAAAATACCTTTTTTAGAATCAGATCATCAGAAAGGATGTGACCTAGAATGCAGTTTCCCACAGAAACACAGTTTTCCCCTACGATGAATAGGTCTAGAAGAATGCCTAACCAAGTATTAACAGCCTTCACCCAGCAGAAACATGGAGCCCATCTTCATGTTTCCTTCTAAATAGCTAAGCATGATTGCAGGCTTACAAAAAATACATTCTCTGGGCATGCTGGCTCATGTCTGTAATTCAGCACTTGGTAATAGAATATGTGAATAGCAGAAGAGCCATAAGGTTCATTAAGAAGGCCACAGAGTCTTGAAATGGCTAACTGGCCCTAAATTGGCAGTTTGGCTTTGCTAAAGCCTTATCAACTGGTCACTCTCAGGACTGAGGCAGTCTGTTTATGGAGCCACCTGTCTCACAACCCTAAGATACTGCTCTACTCAGCCCAAGAAATAAAAAAAAAAAAAGCCTTTCAAATTATCCAAGAATGTAGTAGCCAGTATGCGGAGAATTACTTATGCACAGAGCTTATCCCTCATCAACCTTACCTGCCCTAGGCAGGTCAGACCTGGGCCAATCACAAGCAGAAATGCAAACAGTACATAACCCCTAACCCTGCCCCCAATAAACGAGTCAGTGACAGCTCACCCTCTGTCTGCATTCACCCAACTCCCAGGGTCTGTGTCTTGACTCTGCGCCTCTTACCCTCATTCCTTTGGTCAGACCCTGAAATTCCCCAGCAGGCCTGGGGGATTGTCTACACAAGAACATCAAGCCTTGGCATCTGACAAATTCCAGCTGGACTCGGGGAATAAAATATTCCGCCTCTTCTATTCATTAGGTGTTAGATGGTCCTTTCATGTGTTCAATGAAGAAGTATCTGTCCTATACCACTATATACTTATTCTGATAAAGTATATACATATATAGTTTGGTCTTTTTGAGATAGGGTCTCCCTGTAGCTCCAGCTATATACATATATAGTTTGGTCTTTTTGAGATAGGGTCTCCCTGTAGCTCCAGCTGTCCTGAAACTCACTCTGTAGACCAGGCTGGCCCTGAACTCACAAAGATTCGCCTGTCCCTGGCTCCCGAGTGCTAGGATTAAAGGTGTGTGCCACCACACCCGGCAAAAGTATATATTCTTTGTTGCAGCTCTGACCCTGGTTCTTATTTCTTAACTTTATTTATTTATTTATTTATTTATTTATTTAGACAGGATCTCCCTATAGCCCCAGCTGGCCTGGAGCTCACTCTGTACACTAGGCTGGCCTTGAACTCAGAGAGATCCACCTGCCTCTGCCTCCCAAGTCCTGGGATTAAAGACATGTGCCACCACACCCGGTTTAAAGGTGGTTCTTAGCCACCACGTGGGTGCTGGGAATCAAACCCAGGTCCTCTGCAAGAGCAGTCAACCCTCTTAACCACCGAGCCATCTCTCCAGCTCTATTTCTTAACTTTAAACTCTTTCCTTTTCCCTGTCCAAACATCTAACACTTGGGAAGCTGAGACAAAAAGATTGCTAAGAATTTCAGCCCCAATCTGGGCTGGATATTGAGACCTTACCTGAATACCCTGCTTCCCTGTCCCCATTCCCCACAAGGTTAAAAACCAGGTATGATAGCTCATGCCTATAATCTCAGCACTTGGAAGGTGGAAGCAAAAGGATCAGATGTTCAAGGACATCCCTAGCTATGCACCGAGTTAGAGGTTAGCCCAAGACAAGAGATCCTTTCTCAAAAAAAATAAAAAATAAAAAATTGAGGTTGGAGAGCTTCATTTGGTTTCCAAGAAATTGCCCCGACTCAGCTGCTGAGAGAGGCTCTGAGGCTAAGATAAAAAGAGGGAAAGAACAACTTAAAGTTAGTTAGGGCTAGGCTGAGCTGGTGGTGCACACTTTTAATCCCAGCACTCTGGAGGCAGAAATTGACAAATCTCTGTGAGATAGCCAGACTGGTCTACATAAACCTTACTCTGCCTTTCCTCAGAGTACAGAGTTCTTTTAGGTGTTAGCCCTTTCTCTGACCACTAATAAAGGACTTCTATTTTGACCCAAATCTGTGTGGCATTTCTCTGAGGGTATTACAGTATATGCTGTCATGTCACATAGGCAGGGAACCTGTCCCTCCTAGGAATGGCAACTTCAGACAGCAAAGCCCTAAACAGAGAGGGCTACAAGTGACCGTTGTCACATCACATACAAACTAGGTCCATTGTTCTTATCCAGAAATGTCCTTGAGACTTTTCAAAACCCTGCCTTGGTCCAAACCACACACACAAAAAAATAGTGTCCCTTAGTCTGGTTTGGTAATATCACCCAAGTTTGGTCCCACTTCCTTATGGCACAGCGCCCTTCCTGCTGTCATACAAGGAACATTAGAACAACTGTTTTGCTCTTCCTGGAAGGACTGAAACTTTATTCAGATCCCACCTGGTCAACTAACTGCCCTAACCCTGACATGAGCACCATGCTCCCACTGTTTATTAGTGTTTTTGACCCATAGCTGGTAAATCTAAGGATGTGGAGCCTATGGGTACAGGGCAAGCTACATAGATGAACTTCACCTAAATTCTTTTTTTTTTCACCTAAATTCTAATGTTCCCAATGACATATTTGTGAATTATCTCTTAAGCAAGGTTGAAATTGTGACTTTCTTTTCTCACAAACTATTAAATTCACCCATTCAATGATAGGAAACATGCTATTTTAACCATTTTTCAGTATACAATGTAGTGTTATTAATGATGTAATTCACAGCACTGTGGGAGGGGGTGGAGGGTAGGCACAGGCCCACTCCTTGCCCTCCCCTTCTCATATATATATATATATGAGAAAAGCATGTGAGTCAAAATCCAGGGAAAACTAGAGTTTACAGAATGTGCTTACATCAAAGAAGTGAGGGGAAAATAAGCTTTTAGGGGGAATGACTTTGTTAAAACTTCAAAGAGAGGCTCTAAAACACTTAACAATAACACGTGAAAAGGTTAAAGGCAAATAGAACAATCTTCACACTAACATGTGAAAGGTGGAGGCTTCTCCCAGGATGATTAATCCATAGATCAAAGGAATTTTAGGGCCAGCAGGGCTCTCACCTGGCTTTCCAGAGAACAGGGGGTGTGAAATGAGCTCTTTTTTAGATGCTCATGTCCATTTGTGCAGAGCTATAAACCTGAATATCCCATCCTGGACTACAGCAATTGTGCAGCCTCTATTATACCCTAAAAGAAACTTTCACAAGTAAGTGATAAATCCCCATCCTTTTTCCCAACATTTAAATTTTTTAAATTAATTTATATTTATTTAATGTATATTGTATGAGTGTTTTCCTATGTGTATTTAAGTGCATCACATGTGTACAATGACACAGGAGGTCAGATGAGGGCATTGGACTCTGTGGAACTGGAGTTATGGACAGCTGTTAGTTACCATGTGGGTGCTGGAAAATGAGCCCAGGTCCTCTGCAAGAGCAGCCAGTGCTCTTAACTACCAAGCCATCATTCTGTTAGGTTCATATTGAGAGGATGCTCAGCTCACAAAAGTATTCAGGACTCTGATAAAAATAGCTTGTTTTTATTTTAGGGTGTGGCAGTCTGGGTTCTGACTTGGGAGCATGACAGCAAGCAACAATATGGCTTGGCAGACTTTTTAAGAGGCAAGAAGGCAATAGGGCCTGGGTGCTTTGTGGTCGGTATCAGGACAAAGAGCTTGAAGAAAAGCAGGGCATTTTTCTCTCTCTTACAGCTGGCCAAGGTTACAGTGACTTTTTCTCCTGGAGTGGAGGATAGTGGTCAAGTGTGTCCAGTTCTCAGGGTTTCCAGATCCAAGCTGACTCTGGTGTTAAATTTTCCAGCTCCCATGATTTTAGCTTTTTGGAGAAACCACCAAAATTAATTGCCACGACAGTGATACTGTTTTACTTATTTACTTATTTATCCTTTAGTGGTGCATCTCACGGATACATTTACTGATTACACATAGTAAATGGTACTTAGACAAGGATGCAGTTGTGGTCTGTTGAGTTAGAAATGCCACTCTACCAAAGAATCTCTCGAGAGGCCAAAAACTGTGGAGGAAAAGCTTTAATAAAAGAACATTACAAGCCAGGCGTGGTGGCGCACACCTTTAATCCTAGCACTTGGGA
>VZQC01011003.1:64391-103335 GCA_009823505.1 Rhizomys pruinosus | reverse complement strand
AAAATTTAAAAAAAAAAAAAAAAAACAACAATGCCAGACTGGAGAGATGGCCTAGTGGTTAAGAGCGCCAACTGCTCTTGCAGAGGACCTGGGTTTGATCCCCAGAACCCACATGGCAGCTGAGAACTGTCTTTACAGTTCCAGGGGAATCCAACACCCTCTTCTGACCTCCGAGGCATTGCAAGACACGGGTGCACAAACCTACATGCAAACAGTACATTCATACACATAAAAAAATAAATAATAGCCGGGCGTGGTGGCGCACACCTTTAATCCTAGCACTCGGGAGGCAGAGGCAGGCAGATCTTTGTGAGTTCAAGGGCAGCTTGGTCTACAGAGTGAGTTCCAGGACAGCTGGGGTTACAGGGAGACCCTGTCTCAAAAAGACCAAAATAATAATAATATTAAAAAAATAATAATAATTCTTCAGGTCAATAGTCAAGCCTTCATCTAAAAAAAAATGCCTTGGGTTTTTTGTTTCTTTTTGGTTTTGTTTATGTCTTTTTGAGACAGGGTGTCCCTGTACCCCTAGCTGTCCTGGAACTCACTATGTAAAAGAGGCTGGCCTTGAAGCTATAGAGCTCCACCTGCCTCTGCCTCCCAAATGCTGGGATTAAAGGAGTGTTACTTAATTTTTAAAATTATGCTTACATTTATTGGAGCATATGTGCCATGGCACACCTGTGGATGTTTGAAGACAGTTTGTCAGTTCTTTCTTTCCACCATGTGAGTCTCAAGGTTCAAATTCAGTTTGTAGGACTTAAGTATAAGAACCTTTGCACAGGGGCTGGAGAGATGGCTCAACCATTAAGACCACTGGCTGCTCTTGCAGAGGACCCTGGGTTCAGTTCTCAGCACACACATGGGGCTAGCAACCAGTTCCAGAGGACCTGCCACCCTCTTCTGGCTTCCTCAGCCTTTGCATTGACTCAGTGGATTTACATATGAATAAAAATTCATATGAATAAAGTAAGTATGTAAATAAATAAATAAATAAATAACCCATGTACACTGAGTCATATCTTTTTTAAATCTTCCCCAGTCTTAAACTCATTTTATGGCATTAACTGGAACAATTGGTGAAAAGGACTTTGTTTCATCTTCACATTAGAAAGATATTTGGGGCAGGGCGTGGTGCTGCATGCCTTTAATCCTAGCACTAGGGAGGTGGAGGCAGAGATAGGCGGATCTCTGTGAGTTCAAGGCCAGCCTGGTCTATGGAGTGAGTTCCAAGCCAGTTGGGACTACAGGGAGACCCTGTCTCAAAAAGACCAAAAAAAAAAAAATTAGAAAGATAGTTGGGCTGGGCAAGGTGGTACACACCTTTTCAAGGCCAGCCTAGTCTACATAGTCTACATAGCCAGTTCCAGGCCAGCTAGGGCTACAGGAGACCCTGTCTCAAAAAAAAAAAAAAAAAGTGGGGGGGTCGGAGCTGGAGAGATGGCCTAGCTAAGGTTAAGAGGGCTGGACTGCTCTTGCAGAGGACCTGGTTCGATTCCCACACCCACTGGCACTGAGAACCGTTTTTAACCCAAGTTCCAGGGGAAATCTGACTCCCTTCTGATTCCGCAGCTTGCACAACAGAGGCACAAAACCTACATGCAGGCAACATACACTCTGTACATTTAAATAATAAATAAATAATAAAAAATAAAAGCGGGCCGTGGTGGCCGCACGCCTTTAATCCTCTAGACACTTGGGAGGCAGAGAAGGTGGATTTTGTGAGTCAAGCGCAGCCTGGTCTGACAAGTGAGTTTCCAGGACAGCTGGGGCTCAGGGCAGACCATGTCTCAAAAAGACCAAATAAATAAAATAAATATAATAAATAAAAAGAACGGCCAAGTGTTGTGGTGCCCGCCTTTAATCCCAGCACTAGGGAGGCAGAGGCAGGCGGATCTCCCTCATGATATCAGGGATATTACCAGGATACTTCTAAAATATCTTTCTCACACTTGTTTCTTCACTCTTAACATCTTTTGTGCTATTATTTATTTTGTTTTTTTGAGATAGGTATTCAGTGTAACTCCAGATGGCCTTAAACACACTATGGAACTGAACATGACTTTGAACTTACTCTCCTGCCTTTGCCTCCCCAGTACTGGGATTACAGGCCTGTGCTACTGTACCCAGATACTTCTGTTAATTTAAACTCAAGATATGGAAACAGAAAGACAAAAAGAAGCTAATTAGGTGGCTACAGACATGGCTTAGTGGAGCACTGGCTGCTCTTGCAGAGGACCTGAGTTGATTCTCAGCACACATGGTGGCTAACAACCATCTGTAACTCCAATTCCAGGGGATCTGACACCCTCTCCTGACCTCTGCCTGCACTGCAGGACACAGGCGCATTTACATACATTTAGGCAATACACTTATACACATAAAATAAAAATAATAAATAAAAGAAGCTAATTAGCAATGAGAGTTTAACTACATCCTGATCCATTTCAACATATCCATAGACCAGAGAGGACACCTTAAACAGATAATACACACACGTCCAAAACACAAAACACAAACCTATGAAAGAATATTGAACTGAAAGTTTCCTTCCCTAGCTGGGTATATGGATGCTTACCTATAATTCCAGCATTTGGATAATAGAGGCAGGAGGATTGCCAGGAGTTCAAGGCCAGCTAGAACTAAATAGCAAAACTTTTCAAAAACCAAAAACAAAAGTCTCTCTTTCCCAATTCTGCACCAGCTAGTGCCACACAATGCTATATAAAAATATCCCCCTTGGGATGGAGAGATGGCCTAGTGGTTAAGAGCGCCGACTGCTCTTACAGAGGACCTGGGTTCGATCCCCAGCACCCACATGGCGGCCGAGAACTGTCTGAAACTCCAATTCCAGGAGAACTCCAGTTCCAGGAGAATCCGACACCCTCTTCTGACCTCCGCGGCATTGCACGACACAGGTGCACAAAGTTGCATGCAGACAGTACATTGATACACATACAGAAATAAATAAATGCCGGGTGTGGTGGCACCTTTAATCCTAGCACTTGGGAGGCAGAGGCATGCGGATCTCTGTGAGTTCGAGGCCAGCCTGGTCTACAGAGTGAGTTCCAGGACAGCCAGTGCTACAGGGAGACCCTGTCTCAAAAAAAAAAAAAAATCCCAAACCGGGTGTGGTGGCACATGCCTTTAATCCCAGCACTCTGGGAGGCAGAGGCAGGTGGATCTCTGTGAGTATTCAAGGCCAGCCTGGTCTATGGAGCAAGCTCTAGGCCAGCTGCGACTAAGGGAGACTCTGTTTCCCAAAAAAAAAAAAAAAAAAAGACCAGAACAAAAAAAATCCCCCTAAATTGAGCCTGGCATGTTGATACACACCATTAATCCCAGCACTCAGGAGGAGCAGAGGCAACTAGGTCTTGTGGTTCCAAGCCAGCCTGTAATTCCAGGACCAGCAGGACTGTCTAAAACAAAGAAGCAAAAACAAAAATGTAGAGCCTGATGAACTGTTTAATGGAAAATATGGCTTTAACTCCTTAGCTTTTCTCTCTCTGCTCTGTCAGCAAAATTCAACTGACAAGCTTGTGGTTAGAATGTTGACACGAACTAGTGAATGCACTTGCCTTATGTTTCACAAACTTCTCAAATTCTGTTGTTTAGATCAGAGACTTCTGCACTGACTTTCAGACAGGGTTTTTGTTGTTGTTTATTTGTTTTGTTTTTTAACAGTTTTTCTTTTCTATTTTTATAAATATAAATTTAGCCCTGGTTTTAAGACTTCGGCTGCTAACCAAAATCCATATGTTAAAGTTCTTCTGCACCGTAACATACCTTAAGGCATAAAAGAATATTGCTATTACTTCCCTTCTGGGTCAGCTATAAAAATTATTATTGCCCGGGCCGCTGGTGCGCACATGCCTTTAATCCTAGCACTTGGGAGCTAGAGGCAGGCAGATCTTTGTGAGTTCAAGGGCTTGGTCTACAGAGGAGTTCCAGGACGGCTTGGGACTACAGGGAGACCTGTCTGTGAAAAGACAAAAATTAATTATTATTATTAATTATTATTATTATTATTATTATTGTGTATGGAAATATTCCCTGCATGCACCTGTGCATGCATGCCCAGAGGTCAGCAAGAGGCCATCAGATCCCTGGAACTGAGTTACAGATCTTTAGACTAGAAATCAAACCAAGGTGCTCTGTAAAGACAGTGTTGCTCTCTTAAACGCACATTAAGCATTCTCAGTTTCAAGGGTCCAAGATGTTTGGCGGCATTGCATGCCATAGACAGGCTGCAGCCTAAAATAGAAATACCTGATTCCCGTACCCACTGGCTGATCTTTCTTGAAGCAGGTATGGTAGTTCATGCCTGTATCCAGCACTGGGAAACTGGGGCGGGGATTGACTGGCAAGATTTGCCTAAATAACAACAAACAAGACTCAAGGCTTTCCACCAAGGTTCATTTACCTGGGAAACTAAAGCAATGAGAATTGCTTGAGTCCAGGAATGTTAGACCAGCTGGGTAACACTATAGAGCCTATTTCAAAAACAATTGTTGTTTAATTTTTTGTTTTTAAAGCAGGGTTTCATGTAGCCAAGGCTGGCCTTAAATTAAACTCACTAGTAACTGGAGGGTGACATTTGATTCTCCTGATCCTTTCTTGTCTACTATCCAAGTGCTGAGATCACAGACATTGGGGGCACCGATGCTGTTAACAAAGTTATTTGGTTTGTTTTTGTTTGGTTGGTTAGTTTTTTTTTTTTTTTTTTTTTTTTTTTTTTTTTTGTTTGTTTTTTTCTTTCCTGAATTCCAAGAGATCCATCTAGATCTGCCTCCTGATTGTTGTGATTAAAGTCATGTACCACTATGCCTTGCATTGTTTGGTATTTTTGTTTTTTTTTTGTCTTTGTTTTTATTATTTTTTGAAGACAGGGTCTCCTTCTAGTCCCGCTGGACTGGAGTTGCTCTAATAGAACCCAGTAGCTGTGCCTTGAACTCACAGAGATTTCGTGCTGTCTGTCTCCTGAGTGCTGGGATTAAAGTGTGCACACCACACCCACACTAAAGAATGGTTTCTTAGACTCCATTTGTTTGCTGGGAATCAAACCTTGGGTCCTCTGCAAAGAGGCAGTCAGTGCTTCTAATTGCTGAGCCATCTTCCAGCCCCTTGCCTTGTTTTTAAAGACACTAAAATGGAGTAGCATACTACAATAAGCCTTTAGTTTTCTAACTAGCAGGTCTGAACGTCAGTTGATAATGGGTATTAAGATGTACTGGTAAGTTTTTTTGTCAACTTGATACAACCTACAGCCACCTAGGAAGAGAGCACCTCAAATGAAGAAAATTTGCTTGGAATAGACTGGCTGTGGCCAAGGTCTGTGAGGATTCATTTGAATGAGTTGAGTAAGAGGGCCTAGGGCAACTATGGGCAGTACATCCCTAGACAGGTAAGCCTATGACTAATTATATATATAATCTGGCAAGAGACCATAGACATGTTCAAGCAAGTCCAGTAACTTAGTGTTCCTCTATGGTCTGGGCTCCAGGTTCCTGCTTGAGTTAATTGCCTGACTCTTCGTCATTAAGTTATAAAAAAGCACAAACCCCAATAAAAGGACATGAGCCTTAGGTCACTCCAGGAACATACTTTACTTCCATTATGGACTGCCATCATGAGCCACTGCAGACACGTGATGGGACAGACAGAATGCGGGGCAGAGAGAAGAGGCAGACAGCGACAGAGAGGACAGTGAGAGAGAGCGGGGGGGGGGAGGAGAGAACAGAGGAGGAGGAGAGAGACAGAGAGAGAGAGAGAGACAGAGGAGAGACAGAGAGAGACAGAGAGAGACGAGAGAGAAGAGAGAGACAGGAGGAGAGAGACAGAGAGACAGAGAAGAGAGAGAGAGGACAGAGAGAGAGAGAGACAGAGAGGGAAGAGAGAGAGACAGGCGAGAGAGAGAGAGAGCGATGATAGACAGGAGACAATAGAAGATAGAGAGATAGACAGAGAGACAGAGAGAGAGAGAGACCAGAGAGAGAGAGAGAGGACAGTAGAAGACAGAGAGGAGAGAGAACAGAGAGACGAGAGGACCAGAGAGAGTTATGGCAGATGGGGTCCACCCTTTATACCCATGGGGGCGGGGCCTCAGGTAAGTGGTAAGTGGGAAGGGGTCAGAGGATTGGCAGCTTCTGGAGGAAGTGGGCACCTTTGTGCCCCTTAGGATTCTGGGAAGCCTGGACCTAACACTTTCCTCAATTGTGGATTATAACCTGGAAGTGTAAGATGAAATAAACCCTTTCCTCCCAAAGTTATTTTTGATTGTAGTGTTTATCACATCATCAGAAAACAAACTAGAACAGCAACCTGGGCTCCAAGGTTCTAGTCGGGCTATTCTGCAGCCCATACTGAAAGATCCATGCTGTTGAGGCATGTTCTGGTGCCAAGCGACCCAACTCCAAGATCAAGTCCAACCTGGAGCCAAGTCAAACATAGTTAAGGCCTCTGTTCACATACATTCTAAATAGTCCATTGGCTAAACCCACAAGGCTAGGCCTAAGTACAATCTGCCCACAACAGAAGGGGAAGGAGAGTGAATATCAAACAAGCAAACTATTGTACTAACTAACCCATCACTTGTTTTCCATAGAGAGCTAATGCTATTGGTAGTATTATTATAATAATATTCATGATACACAGGAAATTACATATTTCTACCACTTCCTCTTTTTTTTTTCTTTTTTTTCTTTACATTTTTATTAGAATTCTTCAGAACCATTGGACAACGTATCAGGAAAAAAACACATGAAACACAACATCTTTAAACTTGCACCGCTTATATATTTACACAATAAAATTATAAATTATAAATAAATATATAAATATATAATAATATATATAATATATAAAATAAATATATAAAAAAATATCTCAGGGACTCATGGGGCTTGGGAATATTCAAAAGACATTATTGCTATATTTCAATATTTACAAAAAAAGCCACAAAATAATTTCAAGCATTAAGCAACTGAAAGAAACATCTGAATGTTAAAAAAAAATTATTAAAATAACTTTCAAAGAATATCCAAGAAAAATTCTCATGATGTACCCCTGAAGTACTTACATCTTAGAATCAACAGCTACTTTTCTTACTATAATCAAAGTCAGTGGGAACTCAAAAGGACAAAGTATGGCAAACGGTGACAGTCTCTCACATGACAACATAACCCCCAAACCACTTAATTTTGGAAAGGTGCGAGAGCATGGAACTCCAGTGCAAATGGTCACTTCCAGATTAATGGCCACACTTCTCTAAATGTAGTCTAATGGACGAAGGAAGGGGAAACACCATGAAGGCAACAGAAACCAGGAAGGCAACATACCTGAATCTTCCAAGAAAACAGGCAAATCTTGCCGTGTATATACTTTATCGCTTCTAACTGGAACAGCGGGTTGACAGGGAGAGGGGAGGGGATTAACTAAAGAAATATCCATCTACAGCCTAAAGGGTAGAATTTCAATGTTTTTGTGGAATGGTAGCATTATATAAGGTCTAAGGAATGGGTACAGTATGTTGAGTTGAGATAAGAGTGTCTTAAGTCCAAGTGGATTGCAAATAAATAGGTCCTTAAGCACTCCACTTCTGCTAAGCTTCTATGGCAGCTTCTGGCAAGCTCTTCTAGATAGTGATGCACAGGCAGACAGGAGAGACAGGAGTGGCAATGAAATAGCAGTTATTCTGGGGTCTGGAGTAGCCTCTGGACTCAGGGAAGAAGGCCCCCCAATACACTTTCTAGATGCACTCAACGTACATTACACACACACACACCACACAACATCACACACACACACACACACAACAGATACGGCCCAAGTGTCCAGGATGTGCCCATAAAGAAGGCTGAATCTAATTTTCACTTTCTGCTACGTAACAATCTAACCTAAAACCGCACTGTTTTCTCCCTCCTGTGGGAATCTTTGAAACCGGTAACCGGTTAGCATCAGCTCCACCGACTGCAATGGTACTCTGAAGTTGGAAGGCTTGCTCTGGACAATCTACAGAGCAAGTTCATTGGCTAAGAGGTTTTGTAAAGATTGTGCTTGGCAGTTACATTTTTCCTTAAAAATAAAAAGTTTCATTAATCTGTTTTTCCTTAACATTGTACTGAGCTCTTAATGTTCCTCACCAAGCAGACCTAAACGCCAGGGTGAACGTTTAACTAAAGCTTGGGGCTTCTGTCCAATAGCGTACATGTGTGATAGTATGTCAATGCGGCTAGGGGGTCCTTGTCTAATCAACTCCTAATAGAACTATTTCAAATCCAGGTAGTTGTACAAAGCTTGGGCCAGTCTGGCAGCAAAGAAATTTGTTCTGGCTTGGGGGGCATATTTTCTTTCATAGCCTAGGGTTCATTCAGAGCATGAAATTAGAGATTTTCTTAAGCCCAAACGGTTCACTGTTCCATCTGTTTATAATAATTGGTTATTCTTACAAACTAGGGGCCCGGGATTCTTTTACATTCTGCTACTAATTCGGCGTCATCGGGAGCTCGCTAGGCCAGATGGGGCTACTTCTATTTCTGTAAATAAACTACACGCCATACTTTTCAGAATGAGAGGAGCATCGGAAAGAACTCTAGGCATCTATCTCTACCTTGCCCTCCTTCCTCCAAAGTAGAAGTTCTTCTGTTTACCAAAGGAGGTACTTTGCTATTGGAAAATACATATGTACATTTCGAACCTTTACAATGGGATGGTGGCTGACGTGGGGTGGGGGTGGGTCATCACCCACTAAAGTGTGCTCATAAGGACAGGATCACAGACGGAGGGGGGGGGCACTACCCTGGAGTAGGATGCAAGTCAAAAGAAAACAACCAGCATGGAAGCCAAAAGACTAGGGATTGCACCCACAGGGGAGACCGCAGGATGGGGATGAGATGTCACTTAGGCGTCTTCATGCACGAGCAGAGGCTGGGTGGAAGAGGCACTGCTGCCGACCGAATTCACCCGCACAGAATGGTCCATCACCACAGCGTTCTCCGGGTTGGGGTTGCAGTTTGTTAAGTTGGAGTAAGTATGGCTGGTGCTGTCTGAAATCTGCTTCTCGATGAGCTGGACAACTTGCTTGAACGTCGGCCTTTTCAGGGGATCGGCATCCCAGCAAGTCTTCATTATGTCATACATTTCCGCAGGTGCATGCTCAGGGCTGAGCATCCGGAAGCCTTCCTTGATCATTTTGTAGAACTTGGAATCGACTGGCATCCCAGGGTAGGGGCTGCTTCCTAAGGAGAACAGCTCCCACAGAAAGATCCCATAGGACCAGACATCACTTTCAAATGTATACATGCAGTTGAAGATGCTCTCTGGTGCCATCCACTTCACAGGCAGTCGGGCATTTCCTTTAACCGCATAATTGGAATCATTCTTGATGTCTCTGGCTAGACCAAAATCACAAATGTTTGTGATACGACCATGAGTAAGGAGGATGTTTCTGGCTGCCAAGTCTCTGTGAATACAATTCTTGGAGGCGAGGAAAGCCATGCCTTTGGCCACCTGGTAGGAGAAGCTCAGCAAGTCCTCCAAGTCCAAAGCCAGCTCATCGTCCTCCATAATGGCAGGAGTCACTTCTCTTTCGTATTGGTAGAGCTTAATAGTGAGATTCGCGTTTTTTCTGTCTTGGTTGGGGCACACATAGAAACTCCGGCATTCATGTCATGTACTTCGTTGGTACTTGCTGCAAAGGAAAGACTCCTTTGAATTGGCAGAAGGTACTTATAGAAGTGCTGCTTTGCTGTAATCTTCCTTGTCTTGAGAAAAACAATGAATCATGTTTTTTTTCAAAAATTGAAAAGAATAACAATAGAAAAATGTCTGTAAGAGAAGTGGCTCTATGGTGATGGAAGAAGTTCACAATATATTCATGATGAGTAGGTAGCTCAGGATTCAGTTTAGACATGAGGGCTCTTCTCTGTTAAATGGGCACTTGGTTTGAGCATCTTTACAGCAACCGTCATGGCAGCATTTGACTTAATTAAGCCATAAGCAGTGGCCTCAACGACTTTGCCAAAGGCACCGGCACCCAAGGTCTTCCCAAAACTCAGCCTGTTTCTGGGAAACTCCCATTTGTGATCATAAGGAAGTTGTGTTGGGACTATGTAAACATAATTGTTTCCATTTATCTCCTCAACAGCCTTCCACTGCACTTCATACTGGGTTTCTGTAGATATTTGTAGGTGAGAATCATCACAATGATGCCCATCATGCCCGCTGTGATCACAAACCCAATGAGCAGCGGTGTGAACAGGGTGTTCGCATGGATTTGCTCTTTAATGCAAAGTTAAGAAGGAGAAGCTTTTGCAATTGTTGAAGCGTGCCTCACGTGCCATGTGCAGAAAGCCTTGGAGTCTATGGAGCCTGACCACCGGGTTATTTCAAATGGGCGCAAGATGTATTCTGGATCTGTAAGTCCACTGGTGAGACGAAAGTACACTCTTTTGTGCTGATAGCTTTCTGTAATGACAACTGGGTTGAGGGAGCTCCATTGGAGGAATTTGTCATTGGATTGGCATTGGACACATCTGTTGTGTATTGTCTTAATTGTTGAGCAGTGACAGTATAAAAAGGCAGGCTTGGCATGAGCGAGAGTAAGCCAGGACAAGCCGTGGACAAGCATTCTCATGGCCTGTGCTTCGGTTCCTGTTTCCAGGTTCCTGCCATGAGTTACTGAGTTTGGGTCTCTAAGTGATGATCTGTGACCAGGAGATGTAAGTGAATAAACTTCCTCAGCCAAGTTGGTGTGGTCCAAGTGTTTTTGTCTTACTAAAGCATGGACGAATAACTAGGAAGAAGTTGGTACCAGAGAAGTGGGGTAATTGCTTGTGAAGACTGACTTGGTGTTTGGGGAGGTGTGGGAGCGTTGGAACTTGGCTGGGAAGATATTGAATGCTAAATAGATTGTTAGCAGTGGAGCTTGAGAGATTTTTGCTGAAGAGTTTAGAGATGAGCTGGTTTGTGATGTTTCTAGTTTCAAAGGAGACAGAGATCATCAGGATGTGTAATCTGTGGGTTCTAGTAAGCTGGGGCTGTGGAAGATCAGCTGTAGTAAAGAAAAATGAAGTGAACTTTTGTGTACTGGGCTTGGTGCTGGTTAGCTGGGGTTGAAGAATCAGTTGTAAGTAAAAAGAGACCAGCATCACTGAGTGNCTTAAACTCCAGTTCCAGGTGAATGCAACGCCCTCTTCTGACCTCCGTAGGCATTGCAAACATCGGGTATGCACAAAACACAAATGCAAACATACATTCATTACACATAAAAATAAATATGAGCCGGTGCGTGGTGGGTACACCTTTAATCCTAGCACTCGGGAGGGCAGAGGCGGCAGATCTTTGGGATTTCACAGGCCAGCTTGGTCAACAGAGTTGCGTCTTCCAGGACCGTCTGGGGTTACTGGGCAGACCTGTCTCAAACAGACCAAAAAATAATAATTAAAAAAATAATAATAATTCTTCAGGTTCAATAGTCAAGCCTTCATCTAAAAAAAAATGGCCTTGGGTTTTTTTTTCTGTTTGGTTTGTGGTTAATGTCTTTTGAGACAGGGTGGTCCCTGTAGCCCTAGCTGTCCGGGAACTCACACTGGTAACAAAAGATGGCTGGCCTTGAAGCTATTAGAGCTGCCACCTGGCCTCTGCGCTCCAACTGCGGATTAAAGGAGTGTTACTAATTTTAAAATTAATCTTACAGTTATGGAGCATATGTGCCATGGCACACAATGTGGATGTTTTGCATAGAAGTTTGCAGTTCTGTTTCTTTCCACCATGTGGTCAAGGTTCAAATTCAGTTTGTAGGACTTAAGTATAAGAACCTTTGCACAGGGGCTTGGAGAGATGGCTCAACCATTAAGACCACATGGCTTGCCTCTTGCAGAGGACCCTGGGTCGAGTCTCAGCACACCACACGAAGCTAGCAACCACATAACACAGTTCCAGAGGACCTAGCCACACTCTTCTGGCTTCCTCAGCCTTTGCATGTGACTCCGTGGATTTACATATGAATAAAAATTCATATGAATAAAAGTATTGAAAATGTAATAATAATAAATAAATAACCCATGTACACTGAGTCATATCTTTTTTAAATCTTCCCCAGTCTTAAACTCATTTTATGGCATTAACTGGAACAATTGGTGAAAAGGACTTTGTTTCATCTTCACATTAGAAAAGATTTGGGGGCAGCGGCGTGGTGCTCATGCCTTAGTAGATTCCTAGCACGTAGGGAGGTGGAGCAGAGATAGAGCCGGAGCTCTGTGAGTTCAAGGCCCAGCTGGTCTGAATGGAGTGGTTGCAAGCCAGTTGGGACTACAGGGGAGACCCTGTCTCAAAAAGACCAAAAAAAAAAAAATTAGAAAAGATGTGGTGGGCTGGGCAAGGTGGTACACAACCTTTTCAAGGCAGCCTAGTCTACAAGTCTAACATACCATTTCACAGGCAAGCCTAGGGGCTCGGAGACCGGTCTGCAAAAAAAAAAAAAAAGTGGGGGGGTGGGCCGTGGAGAGATGGCTAGCGAGGTTAAGGAGGCTGACTGCTCTTGCAGAGGACTGGTTCGATCCCACACCCACCATGGCACTGAGAACCGTCTTTAACCCCAGTTCCAGGGGAATCTGACTCCCTTCTGATTCCGCAGCTTTGCACAACACAGGAGTCACAAAACCTACATGCAGCACAACATCGTACATATTAAAAAGAAATAAATAAATAAAAAATAAAGCTGGGCCGTGGGTGGCCGCACGCCTTTAATCCTTACACTTGGGAGGCAGATGAGGTGGATTTTGTGAGTGTCAAGCCCAGCCTGGGTCTACAGAAGTGAAGTTTTCCAGGACAGCTGGGGCTCAGGAGACCATGTCTCAAAAAGACCAAATAAAATAAAATAAATTAATAAAGAAGAACGGCCAAGTGTTGTGGTGCCCGCCTGTAGATCCCAGCACCTAGGGAGGCAGAGGCAGGCGTGATCTGCCCTCATGATATCAGGGATATTACCAGGATACTTCTAAAATATCTTTCTCACACTTGTTTCTTCACATCTTAACATCTTTTGTGCTATTATCTTTTTTTGTTTTTTGAGATGGTATTCAGTGTAACTCCAGATGGCCTTAAACACACTATGGAACTGAACATGACTTTGAACTTACTCTCCTGCCTTCTCCTTCCCCAGTACTGGGATACAGCGCCTGTGCTACTGTTACCCAGCTACTTCTGTTAATTTTTTAAAACTCAAGATATGGAAACAGAAAGACAAAAAGAAAGAAAAAAAAAACTAAAATAAGGTGGCTAAACAACACTTAGACGCACTGGCTGCTCTTGCAGAGGACGCATTGATTTCTCAGCACACATGGTGGCTAACAACCCATCTGTAATCCAATTCCAGGGATTCTGACACCCTCTTCCTGACTCTGCACTGCATACTGCAGGACACAGGCGCATGTACATACATTTAGGCATTACACTATATACCATAAAATTAAAAATAATAAATATAAAGAAAGCTATTAGCAAGAGAGTTTAACTACATCCTGAGCCTTTCAAATAGTCCATAGACCAAGAGAGGACACCTTAAACAGATAATACACACACGTCCAAAACACAAAACACAACCATGAAAGAATATTGAACTGAAAAGTTTCCTTTCCCTAGTGGTATGATGGGAGCGTTACCTATAATTCCAGCCATTTGGATATAGAGGGCAGGAGGATTGCCAGGATTTAAGGGCCAAGCTAGAACAAAATAGCAAAACTTTTCAAAAACCAAAAAAACAAAAAGTCTCTCTTTCTCCCAATTCTGCACCAGCTAGTGCCACACAATGCTATATAAAAATATCCCCCCCTTGGGTATGGAGAGATGGCCTAGTGGGTGAAGAAGCCGACTGCTCTTACAGAGGACCTGGGTTCGATGCACCCAGCACCCACATGGCGGGCCGAGAATTCCTAAACCTCCAATTCCAGGAGAACTCCAGTTCCAGAGAATCGACACCTCTTCTGACCTCCGCGCATTGCACGACACAGCGTGCACGAACGTTGCATGCAAACGTACATATGATGTACACATACAGATTAATTAATTTTAAATTTTGTATCAGGTTGGTGGCCACACTTTATCTATGACTTGGGAGGTCAGAGGCAGCGATCTCTGTGAGTTCGAGGCCAAGCCTGGTCTACAGGTGCAAGTTCGGCTACATGCAAGTGCTAACAGGGAGACCACTGTCCAAAAAAAAAAAAAAAATCCCCCAAAACCGGGTGTGTGTGGTGACAATGCCTCTTAATCCCAGCACTCTGGATGAGAAACAGGGCAGAGGCAGGTGGATCTTCTGTGCAGTTCAAGGCCAGCCTGGTCTAATGGAGCAAGCTCTAGTGCCAGCTGGTGGACTAAAGGCCAATCTGTCTCAAAAAAAAAAAAAAAAAAAAAGACCAGAAAAAAAAAATCCCCCTAAATTGAGCCTGGCATGTTGATACACACCATTAATCCCAGCACTCAGGAGGCAGAGGCAAGTAGGTCTCTGTGAGTTCCAAGCCAGCCTGTAAATTCCAGACCAGCCAGGGACCCTGTCTCAACAAAGAAGCAAACAAACAATGTAGAGCCTGATGGACTGTTTAAGGAAAATATGGCTTTAATCCTTAGTTTTCTCTCTCTGGCTCTGTCAGCAAAATTCAACTGACAAGCTTGTGGTTAGAATGCTGACACAACTAGTTGAAGCCACTTGCCTTATGTCCTTACAAAACTTCCTCAAATTCTGTTTGTTTTAGTCAGAGACTTCTGCACTGACTTTCAGACAGGGTTTTTTGTTGTTGTTTATTTGTTTGTTTTTACCATGTTTTTCTTTTCTATTTTTATAATAAAATTTGCCTGGTTTTAAGACTTCGCTGCTACCAAATCAATATGTAAACTTCCTTCTCACCGTAACCCAATACCTAAGGCATAAAAGATATGTGCTACTTCCCTTCTGGGTCCAGCTTTAAAAATTATTATTGCCGGGCGTGGTGACGCACGCCTTTAATCCTAGCACTTGGGAGGCAGAGGCAGGCAGATCTTTGTGAGTTCAAGGCTAGCCTGGTCTACAGAGTGAGTTCCAGGACAGCTGGGACTACAGGGAGACCCTGTCTTGAAAAGACAAAAAAATTATTATTATTATTATTATTATTATTATTATTATTATTGTGTATGGAAATATTCCCTGCATGCACCTGTGTCATGCAATGCCCCAGGAGGTCAGAAGAGGGCATCAGATCCCTGGAACTGAGTTACAGATCTTTAGACTAGAAATCAAACCAAGGTGCTCTGTAAGACAGCTGTTGCTCTTAACCACTAAGCATCTCTCCAGTTTCAGGGTCCAGATTTTGGGGCTTGAGCCCATTAGACCAGGCTGCAGCCTAAATAAAATACCTGATTCCCGTACCCACTGGCTGATCTTTCTTGAAGCAGGTATGGTAGTTCATGCCTGTAATTCCAGCACTTGGGAGACTGAGGCAGGGGGATTGACCTGAGCAAGATTTTGCCTCAAAAACAAACAAAACAAGACTCCAAGGCTTTCCACCAGGTTCACTTACTTGGGAAACTAAAGCAAGAGAATTGCTTGAGTCCAGGAATGTTAGACCAGCTGGGTAACACTATAGAGCCTATTTCAAAAACAATTGTTGTTTAATTTTGTTTTAAACAGGGTTTCATGTAGCCAAGGCTGGCCTTAAAATTAAACTCACTAAGTAATTGAGGGTGACTTTGATCTCCTGATCCTTTCTTGTCTACTATCCAAGTGCTGAGATCACAGACCTATGCTACCATGCCTAGTTAACAAAGTTTATTTGTTTGTTTTTGTTTGGTTGGTTAGTTTTAGGGGTTTTTTTGAAACAAGGTCTCACTATGTAGTCCTGGCTAGCCTGAAACTCACAGAGATCTACTTGCCTCCTGAGTGTTGGGGGATAAAGTCATGTACCACTATGCCTTGCATTGTTTGGTTTTTTGTTTTTGTTTTTTTTTTTGTTTGTTTGTTATTTTTTGAGACAGGGTCTCCCTTTAGTCCCAGCTGGACTGGAGCTTGCTCTATAGACCAGGCTGGCCTTGAACTCACAGAGATCTGCCTGCCTCTGTCTCCTGAGTGCTGGGA
Source organism: Rhizomys pruinosus (assembly GCA_009823505.1). Classification (NCBI taxonomy): domain Eukaryota; kingdom Metazoa; phylum Chordata; class Mammalia; order Rodentia; family Spalacidae; genus Rhizomys; species Rhizomys pruinosus. The sequence goes on along the minus strand of VZQC01011003.1, from coordinate 87,233 downwards.
TTAAAGATGTGCACCACCACACCCCACACTAAAGATGGTTCTTAGCTACCATGTGGTGCTGGGAATCAAACCTGGGTCCTCTGCAAGAGCAGTCAGTGCTTCTAATTGCTGAGCCATCTCTCCAGCCCCTTGCCTTGTTTTTAAAGACACTAAAATGGAGTAGCATACTACAATAAGCCTTTAGTTTTCTAACTAGCAGGTCTGAACGTCAGTTGATAATGTGTTTAGAGATTGTACTGGTAAGTTTTTATTACCAACTTGATACAACCTACAGCCACCTAGGAAGAGAGCACCTCAAATGAAGAATTGCTTGGATCAGACTGGCCTGTGGCCAGGTCTGTGAGGAATTATCTTGAATGACAGTTGACGTAAGAGGGCCTAGGGCACTATGGGCAGTACCATCCCTAGACAGGTAAGCCTAGACTATATAATAAATCTGGCAGAGACCAAGACAGCAAGCAAGCCAGTAACTAGTGTTCCTCTGTGGTTTCTGCTCCAGGTTCCTGCCTTGAGTTACTGCCCTGACTTTCTATTAAGTTAAAAAAAGCACAAGATCCCAATAAAAGGCACATGAGGCTTAGGTCACTCCAGGAACATACTTTACTTCCATATGGGACTGCCATCATGAGCCACCTGCAGACACGTGATGGGACCAGACAGCATGGCAGGGGGCAGAGAGAGAGGCAGACAGAGACAGAGAGGGACAGTGAGAGAGAGCAGGGGGGGAGAGAGAGAGAGAGAGAGAGAGAGAGAGAGAGAGAGAGAGAGACATAGGAGACAAGAGAAAGAGAGAGAGAGACAGAGGAGAGGCGAGAGAGGAGAGAGACAGAGAGAGAGACAGAAGGAGAGAGACAAGAGAGAGAGAACAGAGAGGAGAGAGAGAAGACAAGAGAGGACGAAGACAAGAGACAGAGAAGAGAAGGAGACGAGAGAGATGATAGAGAGCAGGAGGAAGACAAGAAAGAGAGAGAGAAACAGATACAATGAGACATACCGTTATGGGCTGTCCACCCTCTTATACCACTGGGGTGGGCCTCAGGTAAGTGGGAAGGGGTCAGAGATTAGCAGCTTCTGGAGGAAGTGGCACCTGTGTGCCCCTTGGATTTTGGGAAGCCTGGACCTAACACTTTCCTCAATTGTGGATTATAACCTGGAAGTGTAAGAATGAAATAAACCTTCCTCCCAAAGTTATTTTTGATTGTAGTGTTTATCACATCATCAGAAAACAAACTAGAACAGCAACCTGGGCTCCAAGGTTCTAGTCGGCTATTCTGCAGCCCATACTGAAGATCCATGCTGTTGAGGCATGTTCTGGTGCCAAGCGACCCAACTCCAAGATCAAGTCCAACCTGGAGCCAAGTCAAACATAGTTAAGGCCTCTGTTCACATACATTCTAAATAGTCCATTGGCTAAACCCACAAGGCTAGGCCTAAGTACAATGTGCCCACAACAGAAGGGGAAGGAGAGTGAATATCAAACAAGCAAACTATTGTACTAACTAACCCATCACTTGTTTTCCATAGAGAGCTAATGCTATTGGTAGTATTTTATAAATAATATTCATATGACACAGGAAATTACATATTCTTCTACCACTTCCCTCTTTTTTTTTTCTGTTTTTTTTCTTACATTTGATAGAATCTTCAGAACCATTGGACAACATATCAGGGAAAAACACATGAAACACAACATCTTTAAACTTGCACCGCTTTAATATATTTACACCCATAAATATATATAATAATATATAAATAACTATATACTAATAATATAAATAAATATATTAATTACTATAAATAAATATATAACAACAAACATATTCAGGGACTCATGGGGCTTGGGAACTTTAAATTTCCCAAAAGACGAATTATTGCTATATTTCAAAATAATTACAACAAAAGCACAGAAATATTCAAGCATAAGAACAATGAAAGAAACATTCTGATGTAAAAAAAAAATTAATTAAAATTTTAAGGAAACATAAAACTCAGATGGAATAATCCAATGTGACAAACTAAGAGTAAATACCTAAATCTATGAGATCAACAGTACTTCAGCAAAGTCGAAAGTGGGAACTCAAAAGGACAAAGTATGGCAAACGGTGACAGTCTCTCACATGACAACATAACCCCCAAACCACTTAATTTTGGAAAGGTGCGAGAGCATGGAACTCCAGTGCAAATGGTCACTTCCAGATTAATGGCCACACTTCTCTAAATGTAGTCTAATTGACGAAGGAAGAGGGAAACAACCATGAAGGCAACAGAAACAGGAAGGCAGCATAAAACCCTGAATCTTCCTCAGAAAACAACAAAGACAAACAAAACAAACATACANAAGGACCAAAAAAAAATTATATTATATTATTATTATTATTATTCTCCATTATTAGTGTAGTATGACAATACTTCCCTGCAATGCTACCTGTGTCATGCAATGCCCCCAGGAGGTCAGAAGAGGCATTCAGACCCTGAAACTGGATAGTTACAGATCTTGATCTGATGACTCAGAACTCAAACTCGGTCGCTCTGAAGAACAGCTGTTGTCTTTAACACTAAGGTCATCTCTCCAGTTTCAGGGTCCAGATTTTGGGGCTTGAGCCCATTAGACCAGGCTGCAGCCTAAATAAAATACCTGATTCCCGTACCCACTGGCTGATCTTTCTTGAAGCAGGTATGGTAGTAAAACATGCCTGTATCCAGCACTTGGGAGACTGAGGCAGGGGATGACCTGGCACGATTTTGCCTCAAAAAAACAAAAAACAAGACTCCAAGGCTTTCCACCAGGTGTCACTTACTGTGGGAAACTAAAGCAAGAGAATTGGCTGAGTCCAGGAATGTTAGACGCAATCTGGGTAACACTATAGAGCCTATTGTCTAAAACATTGTTTTTAATTTTGTTGTTAAACAAGGGTTTCATGTAGCCAAGGCTAGGCCTTTAAAATGTAAACTCACTAGAGTAACGGAGGGTGAATTTGGATCTATGACTCCTTCTTTTTCTAACTATCCAAGTGCTAAGATCTCAAACCTATGCCTACCATGCCTTGCTTAACAAAGTTTAATTTGTTGTTTTTTGTTTGGTTGGTTAGTTTAGGGTTCTCTTTTAGACACAGGTCTCACTCAGTAGTCTGGTATGCCTTGAATCTTTGTACTAGCAGTTGAATTTACAGAGTCCCGCTGTGTTGAGGATTAAAAGTCATGTACCACTACGTGCCTCTGCTTGTTTTGGTTTTTGTTTTTTTTTTTTTTTTGTTGTTTGTATTTGTTGAGCCAGGGTCTCCCTTAGAGTCCAGCGGACTGGAGCTTGCCTCTATAGCCAGGCTGCCTTGACCTCACAGCCAGATCTGCTTGCCTCTGTCCTCCATGAGTGCTGGATTAAGAGTGTGCACACACATAACCCCACCCTAACCCGACGTTCTTAGCCTTCATGTGGTTGCCCGGGAATCAACTGGGTCCCTCTGCAAGGAGGCAGTCCAGTGCTTTCTATTGCTGAGCCATCTCTCCAGCCCCCTTGCCTTGTTTTTAAAAGACACTAACTGGAGTACCATACTACAATAAGCCTTTAGTTTTCTAACTAGCAGGTCTGAACGTCAGTTGATAATGTGTTTAGAGATTGTACTGGTAAGTTTTTATTACCAACTTGATACAACCTACAGTCACCTATGAAGAGAGGACCCTCAGATGAAGATTGCTTGGATCGACTGCCTGTGGGCCAAGGCTGTGAGGAATTATCTTGATGACAGTGTACGTAAGAGGCCTAGGGCACATGGGCGGTACATCCCAGACAGGTAAGCCGAGACTATATAATAACTCTGGCAGAGACCAAGGACAGCGCAGCAGCCCAGTAACATAGTCTCCTCTGTGGTTTCTGCTTGCCAGGGCTCCTGCCTTGGTTACTGCCCTGACTTTTATTAAGTTAAAAAAAGCACAGATCCCAAAAAGGCACATGAGGCTTAGGTCACTCCAGGAAACAACTTTACTTCCATATGGGACTGCCATCATGAGCCACCTGCAGACACGTGGTGGACCAGACCAGCATGGCAGGGAGGAGAGAGAGGCAGCGAGACAGACAGGAGAGGGACAGTGAGAGAGAGCGGGGGGGCGGGGAGAGGGAGAGAGAGGAGGAACGAGAGAGAGAGAGAGAGAACCGAGAGGACGAGAGAGACGAGCAAGAGACGAGGAGAGAGGGAAGCCGAGAGAGCAGAGAGACAAGAGAGAGCGACAGAAGAAGCAGAGAGAGCAGAGAGAGAGAGCAGAGAGACAGAGAGACAGAGAGAGACAGAGGAGAGAGAGACGAGAGAGAGAGAGAGACAGAGAGAACGAGAGAACAGAGAGCAGAGAGAGAGAGGAGAGAGCGAAGACGAGAGGAGACGAGAGAGAGAGAAGGGACGAGAGAGAGATAGAGAGCAGAGTGAAGACAGAGAGAGAGACTAAGAAGTAGAGAGGGACAGAGAAGAAGACAGAGAGACGAGAGCAGAGAGAGAGACACGAGCAGACGAGAAAGACGATAAGAGACAGAATGAGAAACAGAGAACAGAGAGAGAAGAGACAGAGAGACAGAGAGCAGAGAGAGTTATGGACGCTGGGGTCCACCCTCTTATACCATGGGGTGGGCCTCAGGTAAGTGGGAAGGGGTCAGAGGATTAGCAGCTTCTGGAGGAGTGGCACCTGTGTGCCCCTAGGATTTTGGGAAGCCTGGACCTAACACTTTCCTCAATTGTGGATTATAACCTGGAAGTGTAAGAATGAATAAAACCTTCCTCCCAAAGTTATTTTTGATTGTAGTGTTTATCACATCATCAGAAAACAAACTAGAACAGCAACCTGGGCTCACAGGTTCTAGTCGGCTATTCTGCAGCCCATACTGAAGATCCATGCTGTTGAGGCATGTTCGGTGCCAAGCGACCCAACTCCAAGATCAAGTCCAACCTGGAGCCAAGTCAAACATAGTTAAGGCCTCTGTTCACATACATTCTAAATAGTCCATTGGCTAAACCCACAAGGCTAGGCCTAAGTACAATGTGCCCACAACAGAAGGGGAAGGAGAGTGAATATCAAACAAGCAAACTATTGTACTAACTAACCCATCACTTGTTTTCCATAGAGAGCTAATGCTATTGGTAGTATTATTATAATAATATTCATGATACACAGGAAAATTACATCTTGCTACCATTCCCTCATTTTTTTTTTCTGTTTTTTCTTTTACATGTTGATAGAATCTTCAGAACCATTGGAACGAACATATCAGGAAAACACATGAAACACAACATCTTTAAACTTGCACCGCTTAATATATTTAACCATAAAATATATAATAATATATAAATAAATAGATATAAAATAATATAAATAAATATATTAAATCTATATAATAAATATATAACAAACAACATATCTCGGGGACTCAATGGGCTTGGGAACTTAATTTCCCAAAAGACGAATATTGCTATATTTCTAACATCTAGATTACAACCGAAAGCCACAAAATATTCAAGCTAAGAAATGAAAGAAACATTCTGATGTAAAAAAAAATTAATTAAAATATAACTTTTAAAGGAAATAAAAAACCAATGGAATGGAATTATTGCTCAATAGCAAAATCCTGAAGGTCTATGGACGACTAGATAACCAGCATTTTATAGGTATCGAAACAGTGGGAACTCAAAAGGACAAAGTATGGCAAACGGTGACAGTCTCTCACATGACAACATAACCCCCAAACCACTTAATTTTGGAAAGGTGCGAGAGCATGGAACTCCAGTGCAAATGGTCACTTCCAGATTAATGGCCACACTTCTCTAAATGTAGTCTAATGGACGAAGGAAGAGGGAACACAACCATGAAGGCAACAGAAACCAGGAAGGCAAGCATAAACCCTGAATCTTCCAAAGTTAAAAATCAGCTAAATCTTGCAGTTTTATTTTACTTCTCGCTTCTACTGGAAACAGCGGTGACCAGGGAGATGGGAGGGTTACTACAAGACAATATCCTCACTCTACAGCTAAAGGGTAGAATTCAATGTTTTGTGGAATTTGTAGCTTATCAAGCGTCTAAGGAACGGGTAAGTATGTTGAGTCGAGATAAGAGTGTCTTAAGTAAAGTGGATTGCAAATAAATAGGTCCTTAAGCACTCCACTTCTGCTAAGCTTCTGTGGCAGCTTCTGGTAAGCTCTTCTAGATAGTGATGCGCAGGCAGACAGGAGAGACAGGAGTGGCAATGAAAGCAGTTACTTCTGGGGTACTGGAGTAGCCTCCTGGACTCAGGGCAAGAAGGCCCCCCAGAATAACTTCCCAATTGCTCTCCACTGTCCATACACACACACAACACCACACCACCACACACACACACACACACACACAGATTTACTGGCCCAATGTCCAGGATGTGCCCATAAAGAAGGCTGAATCTAATTTTCACTTTCTGCTACGTAACAATCTAACCTAAAACCGCACTGTTTTCTCCCTCCTGTGGGAATCTTTGAAACCGGTAACCGGTTAGCATCAGCTCCACCGACTGCAATGGTACTCTGAAGTTGGAAGGCTTGCTCTGGACAATCTACAGAGCAAGTTCATTGGCTAAGAGGTTTTGTAAAGATTGTGCTTGGCAGTTACATTTTTCCTTAAAAATAAAAAGTTTCATTAACTGTTTCCTTAAAACTTGTATGGCTCTTAATGTATTCCTACACAAAGCAGACCTAACACCAGGGCTGAACGTTTAAACTAAAGCTTGTGGGGTTCCCTGTCCCCAACATATGAACATGTACAATGTGTAGATGAGTATGTACAAATGCTGGCTAGGGAGGCCTTGTCTCCAATTCAACTCCCTAATAGCAAACTATTTCAAATCCAGGTCAGTTGTACAAAAGCCTGTGCGGCAGTCTGCAGCAAAGAACCTTTGTTCATGCTTTGGGGGCATTTTTTCATAGCCTAGGTCTCCTTCTCAGCATGAAATATGAGATTTCTTAAGCCCAAACGTTCACACATGTCTCATCTGTTCTAATAATGGTCTACTTTCTACACAAAGGGCCCGGGCTTGCTTTCTAATCCTGCTACATACATCTCCGCGTCATCGTGGAAGCCTCGCTAGGCCAGATGGGGCTACTTCTATTTCTGTAAATAAACTACACGCCATACTTTTCAGAATGAGAGGAGCATTGGAAAGAACTCTAGGCATCTATCTCTACCTTGCCCTCCTTCCTCCAAAGTAGAAGTTCTTCTGTTTACCAAAGGAGGTACTTTGCTATTGGAAAATACATATGTACATTTCGAACCTTTACAATGGGATGGTGGCTGACGTGGGGTGGGGGTGGGTCATCACCCACTAAAGTGTGCTCATAAGGACAGGATCACAGACGGAGGGGGGGGGCACTACCCTGGAGTAGGATGCAAGTCAAAAGAAAACAACCAGCATGGAAGCCAAAAGACTAGGGATTGCACCCACAGGGGAGACCGCAGGATGGGGATGAGATGTCACTTAGGCGTCTTCATGCACAAGCAGAGGCTGGGTGGAAGAGGCACTGCTGCCGACCGAATTCACCCGCACAGAATGGTCCATCACCACAGCGTTCTCCGGGTTGGGGTTGCAGTTTGTTAAGTTGGAGTAAGTATGGCTGGTGCTGTCTGAAATCTGCTTCTCAATGAGCTGGACAACTTGCTTGAACGTCGGCCTTTTCAGGGGATCGGCATCCCAGCAAGTCTTCATTATGTCATACATTTCCGCAGGTGCATGCTCAGGGCTGAGCATCCGGAAGCCTTCCTTGATCATTTTGTAGAACTTGGAATCGACTGGCATCCCAGGGTAGGGGCTGCTTCCTAAGGAGAACAGCTCCCACAGAAAGATCCCATAGGACCAGACATCACTTTCAAATGTATACATGCAGTTGAAGATGCTCTCTGGTGCCATCCACTTCACAGGCAGTCGGGCATTTCCTTTAACCGCATAATTGGAATCATTCTTGATGTCTCTGGCTAGACCAAAATCACAAATGTTTGTGATCCGACCATGAGTAAGGAGGATGTTTCTGGCTGCCAAGTCTCTGTGAATACAATTCTTGGAGGCGAGGAAAGCCATGCCTTTGGCCACCTGGTAGGAGAAGCTCAGCAAGTCTTCCAAGTCCAAAGCCAGCTCCTCCATAATGGCAGGAGTCACTTCTCTTTCTATGTACGAGCTTATTAGTGCAGATCTCCGTTTTTCTGTCTTGGTTGGCACAACATAAGAAACTCCAGGCTTCATGTCCATGTACTCGTTGGTACTATCGCTGCAGGAAGACTCCTTTGAATGCAGAAGGTACTTATAAAGTGCTGCTTCTGCCTGATCTTCCTGCTTTGAGAAAACAAATGAATCATGTTTTCTTTTCAAAAAATTCAAAAGATCACCATAGCAACAATATTCTGTAATGACGAAGGTGGGCCCTCTATGGTGCATGCGCCAAGAAGATTCACAATATTCATATGATTGCCTAGGTAGCTCAGGACCTTCAGTTCAGACATGAGGGCCTCTCTCTCTGTTAAATGGGCACTTGGTTTGAGCATCTTTACAGCAACCGTCATGGCAGCATTTGACTTAATTAAGCCATAAGCAGTGGCCTCAATGACTTTGCCAAAGGCACCGGCACCCAAGGTCTTCCCAAAACTCAGCCTGTTTCTGGGAAACTCCCATTTGTGATCATAAGGAAGTTGTGTTGGGACTATGTAAACATAATTGTTTCCATTTATCTCCTCAACAGCCTTCCACTGCACTTCATACTGGGTTTCTGTAGATATTTGTAGGTGAGAATCATCACAATGATGCCCATCATGCCCGCTGTGATCACAAACCCAATGAGCAGCGGTGTGAACAGGGTGTTCGCCTGGATTTGCTCTTTAAATGCAAAGTTAAAGAAGGCAGAGCTCTTGCCCACATTGTTGTAAGCCGTGCCCTCCACCGTGCCATTGTGCCAGAAAGCACTGGAGTCTATGGAGCTCTGAACCACCGGTTTTCCAAATAGCGGCGCAGATGTATTCTGGATCTGTACATCCACTGGTGAGACAGAAACAGTACACCTTTGTTCTGCTCCTGCACAAAAATACCAGTCTATTGTGGGCTCTGGGAATCCCACCGCTACACACTGGAGCATGCCATTCATGAGCCTGTCATATGTCAGGATTTCTGGTTTTGTGTTCACATAAACACTAAATGTCACGGAAGCACTGACATCAGAGTTGGACACCAGAAATGTGTAAGTGCCTCCTTCTGTGCCTTTTAATCTGGTTAGATGAAGCTCACTCACATATCTGATATTGCTTGTGTTCTCAGACTTGGGATAATCTTCCCACTTGTTAGTGGAGGTCTCGTTCATATATATCCACTGCTGGTGGTCGGGTTTGGGGTATGCCTCATACTCAACAACCAAATCCACATTTTCTCCATCATCCACAAATACCGTAGTGTTCTTCGTGGAGAAGATGTTAATGAATCCTTTATCTACTACTTTCAAGGTTGTTATGACATTTGCCGATCCAAAAGTATTATTGGCATAACACATGAACACTGCAGAATCATTAACTCTTGCTGAGCTGATAGTCAACGTTTCCTGGCGCTCATAATTGAAGTCCCCCTGATGCCAGCTATTACGTTATACCTGAGCTTTAATCTGAGCATTTTCATTTATCCACATCGAGCCCACTGAAGTAGACACATCCTTTATTGTACATGTCACTGTAAATTTGTCCCCTTCCCTAAGAAGATAGCTTGTTTGGGACACAGACACAAGTGGGATAGCTTTGATGGCTGCTCTCACTTTCAGGACAAATCTTTCGGACAGCGCCCACTTACTGCTCCGCTGGGCAGCACAGCGGAGGCAGAGTCGGTGGTAGGCTCGCTTCACATTTTTTATTGTGATGCCAGCCTTGGGGTCTGGGACAAACATCAGGTCCTCAGGGAGAGATTTCCCATCGCACTCCTTGAGGGAGTAATTGTCCACCTCTGGGTCCGTCAGAGGACAGCGGACCAGTGTATCATTGTCTTCTTTCCCATACAAGGGAAGTCCAACCAGGAAAAGCATGGCCAGATCTCTAACGAACACGTAAATGGAGCTTCTGAGGCCAGCGTGGTGGGTGCACGTGTATTTGCCTGTGTGAGCAGCCTCGGCCTTTTCTTTAATCCATTCACTGTTCTTACTGCTCTCACTCTCGTGACCCAGGGTCTCGAAAGTCCACTTGTCGCAGGTGGGATCCACACATACCAACTTTAATTCGCTGCCAGCGCTGAGTATTAACTCTGACTGTGCTGGCTGGATGGATGGTGGAGACGGCTGTCCTGGACTCACAGATGGCTGGGAGGAGCCTTGAGAGGGAGGATGCTGGATCCAGCTGGTGGAGTTGATGAAGAAGGGACAGGACTGGGGAATCGAGGGAATTTTAGGAAATTGGATCCCCGACATTCTTTTCCATTTCTGTTTGTGGAGAGGAACCAGAAGTGGAGCCCCTTTTACACAAAGGGTAACACTGAAAACAAATCCCCTATAATAGGCGTGATGTGGTTTTGAAATGATTCCCAATGCTTCCTGGTTTAATAGGTGAGTTACATGTTTTTGCTATAATAAGAACTGGAGTGTTCTCTTGGTTGTGACTATAAGTTTTGGTCTCTTTTTTTTTTGTTTTTTTTTTGTTTGACCAGAACCATGCAAATGCCTAAGCAATTGTTTTATCACAGAGATAGATCCCTGCTCCCTTTCTTACCAGACCCCAAATATCAGAATTTGGGGTAAATTCCTCCATAGAAATGCCAGTATTCTTAAAAAAAAAAAAAAAAGAAAGAAAGAAAGAAAGAAAGAAAGAAAGAAAGAAAGAAAGAAAGAAAGAAAGAAAGAAATGCAGTATCAGAGCTTGTCAGACCCTGTAATGTGAGCTACTGACCTCAAGGACTACCTTCAAAATTCACAATCCTGAGTTGCATGGGCACTTGGATAGTACAAGCTTCCTTATCTGAAGATTCAAGGCTCAGGCAGCCACAGGCCACACCCTGTAGCCTTCCAGCTAATCTTTGACAAAGTCTTCTCCAGTCCACAGCAGCACCACCAACACCCACACTGCCCTAGTGGGACTGAAGAGATAAGAGTTGACTCCAGACTTCTACTCTGGACAAAGGTTAAACATTCACTTTCCCCCAGGCTGAAGTCCACCAAATACATCCCAGGCTTGGGAAACAGATCTGGTCTGAACCAATAAAGAAAAATTCCCCTAGACCTGGTTCTGCTCCTGTCCCAAGACTGTCTAAAGATAACCTTTGGTATGTGGGGGCAGGTGGGCTGACCTAACCATGAGCTGTAACTCTGCTATTATCCAATAAGGCTAGAAGTTACCCAAACCCCACTAAGATTCCCCTAGACCCTGAATAAAAGGCCTATGAGCCAACTTATCAGGGTCAGAGCCTTTTCCCTCCCTAGTTTAGCAAATAGCAACCCCTCCCTAGGTCAGCAGGTAACAGAATAATTCCAGGAAGAACCACCCTGAGGGCCCTGGCCCCAAGCCACCTGCAGACCCAAGCATGCTGAGTATCCCCACCTGTCACACAGGAGACTGGGTTTGATTCCTGCCCTGCTCTAAGTGTATAAAAACTGTATGCAGAGATTGCTCGGGGTTCGCCTCTCCCTATTGTACAGGCGAACCCCAGTGCACCAGAGGAATAAACCTCTTGCTTTTTGTGTGTGTGTGTGTGTGTGTCTTTTTGAGACAGGGTCTCCCTGTAGCCCCAGCTGTCCTGGAACTCACTGTAGACCAGGCTGGCCTTGAATTCACAAAGATCCGCCTGCCTCTGCCTGCCGAGTGCTAGGATTAAAGGCGTGCACCAAAACCTCTTGCTTTTGCATCGAGTCTTGTCTCCACGTCTCTCACTCGGGGGTCTCTCAAGGGTAAGGCTCAATTTGGGTCTTACATCACAGAATGTTCTCTGGCAGAGTTGCTTGTTGTTTTGTTTGTTTTTGTCTTTTTTGAGACCGGGTCTCCCAGTAGCCCCAGCTGACTTGGAATTCACTATGTAGATCAAGTTGGCCTCGATCTTACAGAGAGATCCCCCTGCCTCTTCTTCCCAAGTGCTGGGATTAAAGGTGTGCAATACCAACCTGGCTTTCAGGCAGTTTTGAAGAAAAAATCTATTTAGATCGAGAAACAATTTTCCCTGCTCCAAGCCCCAGGACCGTCTTTCTAGGAATTCTCTTGAAGTGGGAATGTATTTGCATTCCTGGATAAGAAAGGATAAAATAGTGACTCAGCTAGGACTTGGCCTTATATTCCTATAGCACCAGCACTTCAGAGGCTGAAATGGGAGCATCAAAAGCCAAGAGCTTGTGATGGTGGCACACACTTGGAATCCCAGCACATGGGAGGCAGAGGCAGGCAAATGAGTAGCTCAAGGCCAGCTTTGGCTTTACAAGACCAGCCTGATAACATGAGATCCTGTCTCTGAATAAAGTTTGCATAACCCTAGGTGAAGCTGCATAAGTTTCACTTTCTAGACTACTTGTAATCTCCTCTTCATCTCCTAGAATGTGGTCTCCATCTTTCTTGGTGCCCAGAAGCTTCTAGACACATCCTTGGGTGTCTTGCATTGGAGGTCAAATCTCCAGAGAATAGATCTGGGTTAGTGAACTCTGTTTACTGTCTTTTCTACTCTAATATTCCCAGTTCAGTAGGAACTATCAAGGTAATTTCAATGTTGGGGTTGTTGTGAAGGATTGTGCTTAGCAAGTGGTGAAAGATATGTCTCCAGGTAGACACACGACATAAACTTACTGTTAGGCAGGGCCTGGGCTTGAAGATCTAAAAATGGTGCCTACCACCCTTCTCTTCAGGTCAAAATCCTACCTCATCTCAGGCAGCTTATGCCACTTCCCGTCCTGATGTCACCAGTCACAATGAGAGCACAGCCTAAGAATATACATGGTTACATTCCAGCTTCATGAGGAATACTAAAGATCCACTTTGTCCCCTCCCACTGCACCAGTTTTGCCCTTACAAGTACGTGCTTTGTCTCGCCAACATTACCTCATCTTCCTCTCCAGAATTTATAAAAACCCTCAGGCCCCGCCAAGCATGCGCAACTCCCCTGGCCTCCATCTCTGAGACCAGTGGACCCACCCAGCAGCTTGTCCTAATAAACCTCCTTTTATACATTGTTAATCTGGTTTGATCCGGCCTATTTTGTGTCAGAAAAAAGCCTTTCACTTACATCACTACCTAAATGTTCAAATACCTTTAGACAAAAAGAAAAAAAATATAACTTCATGAAAAAGAGATTTTCATATCAAAATCATTCTTCTCTGAGAAATACATTGTTTCAATTATTTTCCTTGGAGACTGGTAGGGTGGCTCACCTGAGTTCAAGTCTGTGAACCCACATAAGGAGAGAACTCTGTGGTATAGGCACACCATGGCATACATATGCCTCCACACATTTATATATATATAATTCTCATTTGGGAAAGAGTTGATATTGCTAAAAGAAATGTCATGCCTTTATTTTATTTATTCATTTATTATTTATTTATTTATTTTATGTGTATGAATGTACTGTTTGCATGCAGGTCTGTGCACCCATGTCGTGCATTGCCAGGGAGGTCAGAAGAGGGCATTGGATTCCCCTGAAACTGGAGTCAAAGACAGTTCTCAGCTGCCATGTGGGTGCTGGGAATCTAACCTGGGGGTCCTCTGCAAGAGCAGTCGGCACTCTTAACCGCTAGGCCATTTCTCCAGCACCGAAATGTCATGTCTTTAATCTTTTTTTTTTTTTTTTGCGGTTCTTAGCCTCAACCTTTAACGGCTACACTATCCCCACAGCCCATGTCTTTAATCTTTAATCTCAGCTCTTGGGAAGCAGCAGCATGAGGATCTCTGTCAGATCTAGGACAGCCTACTTTATACAGCAAGTTCTAGGGAGCTGGAGAAATGGCTCAGCAGTTAAGAGCACTGGCTGTTCTTGCAGAAGACACATGGCAGCCAAAAACTGTTCATAACACCAGTTTCAGGGGATCCATCACTGTCTTTTGGCATCTGCCAACATCGCACACAAATGCTGTAATTACATATATACAGACAACACACACATAAATTTTTTTTTTAATCCCAGCACTCAGGAGGCAGAGGCAGGCAGATCACTGTAAATTCAAGGCCAGCCTGGTCTACATAGCGAGCTCTAGGCCAGCTGGGACTAAAGGGAGACCCTGTCTCAAAAAGACTAACTAACTAACTAAATAAATAAATAAATAAATTTTTAACCCAAATAAATAAGTAACTTGCTAAAAGAAAATGAGTACTGGGGGCTGGAGAGATGGCCTAGCAGTTAAGAGCGCCATCTGCTCTTGCAGAGGACCCAGGTTCAATCCCCAGTACCCACATGGGAGCTGAGAACCATTAAAAAAAAAAAAAAAAAAAAGAAGAAGAAGAAGAAAAAGAAAAGAAAATGATTAATGAGTTCAAGACAGTCTTCAGCCACCATTTGGGTGCTGGGGCTCTTAACCGCTGAGCCATCTCTCCAGCCCCAAAACTTTAATATTTTATTATTTTTTAAATTTTTATTTATTTTTGTATGTGTATGAATGTACTGTCTGCATGTAGGTCTGTGCATCCGTGTCGTGCAGGGCCACGGAGGTCAGAAGAGGGCTCGGATTCTCCTGGAACTGGAGTTCTCCTGGAACTGGAGTTACAGACGGTTTTTAGCCGCCATGCGGTTGCTGGAGATCGAACCCAGGTCCTCTGCAAGAGCAGTCGGTGCTCTTAACCGCTAGGCTATCTCTCCAGCCCCAACTTTAATATTTTAAAACATAACAATTTACAGAGCATACTGTTTAAAGCATTTTTGTGGAGCTGGAGAGATGGCCTAGCGGTTAAGAGCGCCAACTGCTCTTGCAGAGGACCAGGGTTTGATCCCCAGCACTCACATGGTGGCTGAGAACCCTCTTTAACTCCAGTTCCAGGGGACTCTGACACCTTCTGACCTCCGAGGCATTGCACCACAAGGGTGCCCAAACCTACATACAGATAGTATATTCATACACATAAAATAAATAAATTTTTTTTATTTTATTTATTTTTGTATGTGTATGAGTGTACTGTCTGCTTGTAGGTCTGTGCACCTGTGTCCATGCAATGCCGCGGAGGTCAGAAGAGGGTCTCGGATTCCCCTGGTACTAGAGTTCTCCTGGAATTGGAGTTACAGACGGTTCTCAGCCGCCATGTGGGTGCTGGGGATCGAACCCGGGTCCTCTGCAAGAGCAGTCGGTGCTCTTAACTGCTAGGCTATCTCTCCAGTCCCATAAATAAATTTTTTAAAAAGCATTTTTGCAAAAAAAAAAAAAACCACTGAAATTTTTCAAACATTGTCAGCTTTTTTTCTAACATTTGTAGAGATAAGAGTAGCTTCTGAAGTTTTCTAAGACTCTGTGTGCTAGAGATAGCTTTTTTGTTTGGACATCTGGATGATAAGACAGTGTTCCTAATCCTCAGTAAAATACTTTAACCTTCTGCTCTATTATTTCAGCTCTTCTCAACAGTAAAGAGGCATATTTATGGACAAATACAAACACTTATGCTTTGTTACAAGCCTTTTTTTTTTCTGGTCTTTTTGAGACAGGGTTTCCCTATATCCCCAGCTGGCCTTGAACTCACAGAGATCTGCCTGTCTGTGCCTCCCAGGTACTGGAATTAAAGGCATGCACCAGCTTTCATTGTGTTTTGGTGGTTGCCTTTTCGGTTGTTTTTTTGCATTTCAGACACAGTCTAGGAACTGCCTAAAACTTGAAATGTAGTTCAGACAATCCTTGAATTTGCAATGCACTGGATTCTGCCTCCTCAGTGCTAAGATCACAGGTGAAAGCCACTATGTCTAGGCTTTTTATTAATGCAAATGTCATATTTATTGTGTATATTACTAAAATACATTAAAACCAGCTTCAAGCCAGGTGTGATGGCTCATGCCTTTAATCCCAGCACTTGGGAGGCAAAGGAAGGTGAATCTATGTGAGATTGAAGTCAGTCTGACCTATATAGCTAATTCCAGGCCAGCTGGAGCTTCAGGGAGATCTGTCTAAAACCAAACAAAATAGCAACAAAAATAAAACAAAACAAAAAACAACAACAACAAAAAAGCTTCAAAGAACTTCCTTCTCAGAGTAGGAATTTATTTTTATTGTCATTCTTTAAACTGAAAAATACATAACCCAGGTCAAACTACTTTCACTTAAAAAGCAATGGGGCTGAGGATGCAGTTTACTTGGTAGAATGTTCACCTCGCATGCACAGAGCTCTGATTCAATCCTCAGCAGACAGAAAACCAAGCATGCTGATGCCTGCTAGTAATCCCAGCATTCTGGAGATTTAGGCAGAAAGGTCAGAGTTCAAGGTTATCTCCGGCATATCAAGCTTGAGGCTACGCTGGGCTACATGAGATCCTGTCTCAAAAACAAAAAGTAGGACCTGGAGAGATGGCTCAGCAGTTAAGAGCACTGGCTGTTCTTACAGAGGACCTGGGTTTGGTTCCTAATACCCATAATACTGGCTAAGAACTGTGTGAAACTCCAGTTCCAGGTGATCCAACACCCTCTTTTGGCCTCCATGGGCATTGTACAACATAGGTGTACTTACATACATGCAGGAAAAACTCATACACACAAAATAAATATAAACTTTTTTTAAAGTATTTGTTTATTATACTGGAAATTCCAGGAGTAAATATAGTTTCAAATATTTCATAATCCAACATCTTGAGCAATTTATGATTGCTTTCTTGTTGAATTATTTATTTTTTAAGAGCTCTAGGAAGCTTATTTTATTTTATTTTATTTTTTAGTTTTTTCCTTTTTTTGGTATTTTTGAGGTGGGGGGGTCTCCCTTTTAGTACCAGCTGTCCTGGAGCTTGCTCTGTAGACCAGGCTGGCCTTGAACTCACAGAGAACCACCTACCTCTACTTCCCCAGTGCTGGGACTAAAGGCACGTGCCACCACACCCAGCTGTATTTTTTTTTAATTTTTTATGTGTATGAGCATACTGTCTGCATGTAGGTTGGTGCACCCATGTCGTGCAATGCCGCAGAGGTCAGAAGAGGGCGTCGGATTCCCCTGGAACTAGAGTTAATGACAGTTCTTAGCCACCATGTGGGTGCTGGGAATCGAACCCCGTCCTCTGCAAGAACAGTTGGTGCTCTTAACCACTGAGCCATCTCTACACCCCCCAATTTTTTTTTTTTTTTGGTCTTTTCGAGACATGGTCTCCCTGTAGCCCCAGCTGTCCTGGAACTCACTTTGTAGACCAGGCTGGCCTTGAACTCACAAAGATCCGCCTGCCTCTGCCTCCCGAGTGCTAGGATTAAAGGCATGTGCCACCACGCCCAGCTACACCCCCAAATTTATTTGTTTTATTTTGGTCTTTTTGAAACAGGGTCTCCCTGTAGCCCTAGCTGGCATGGAACTCTTTATGTACACTAGGCTGGTCTTGAACTCACAGATAGCCACTTGCCTCTCATTCCTGAGTGCTGGGATTAAAGGCATGCACCACCATGCTTGGCAGGTTTAAATTTTTAAATTTTATTTGTTTATTTATTTTTTTAATGTGTATGAGTGCTATGCCTGCATGCATACAAGTGGACCCATGCCAGGAGTGCCCTCAGTGGACAGAAGAGGGCACTGGATCCCCTGGAACTGGAGTTAGGGATATTTTTTGCCACCATGTTGGTATTGGGAACCGAACCTGGGTCTTCTGCAAGAACAGCCAGTGTCATAACTGATGAGCTATCTCTACACCACCCCCTTTTCTTCTTTGAGACATGGTCTCACTCTGTAATCCAGAACTCATAGCAGCCCTACTATCTCTACTTCTGGAGTGCTAGAATTACAGACATCAATCACCACTTCCAGCATTTTCTTGGTCTTAATAAATGAGTCATGTTTTCTCTCATGGTAGATGAGATTATTGTCCATGGGACCATAGTCTGTACCAACTTCATATCATCTCAACAACATCAGAAGTTCTCAGTCAAAAGATAGATCTCAGGACTGGCAAGACTGTGGGTAAAGGCACTTGCTATGCAAGACTGACGACCTAAGTTTGAGCCCTAGAGCCCCTACAAACATGGAAGGAGAGAACAGTTTTCACAAAATTGTCCTATTCTTTGTCTACATACACACACAGAGAAACACACACACACACACACACACACACACACACACACACACACAATGTCTACTATGTAGAATGCTTTCATGGAAAATGGAAATTCTGGCTAGAAATTTCCTGTTTTGGTATTAATTGTCTCTAGAAAAGTTGTTAGGATCAAGAAAAGACCATGACCAGGAGAGACCACTCTGAAATGAGAAAGAGGTGTTTATTGGAGGCACAAGCTACATGACTGTTCTCACCGGAAAGAGACCAGCAACTTCTGGTTGAAGGTGGTTGGGTTGTTATAGGGTTTGGATGGAGGAAGTTTAGGCAGTTACATGCAACCCAGCATGGGGGTATTTTTAGCTAGATGTTTTTCGGTTAGATAGTATCAGGAAGATTGCAGCTGTGGTCAGGGTGCTTTGTTAAAACAGAAATCAGGTGAGTTCTAAGAAGCTATGCTGGGCTTGGTGGTGCACGCCTTTAATCCTAGCACTTGGGAGGCAGAGGCAGGTGGATCTTTTTGAGTTCAAGGCCAGCCTGGTCTACAGAGGGAGTTCCAGGACAGCTGGGGCTACAGGGAGACCCTGTCTTGAAAAGACCAAAACAAAAAAAAAAAGGAAACTAGGGTGGTTCGGTTTCCGTTTTCCACAATGCTGCCTGCTGGGTTGTGGATACCATGTTGTTTTCGTAGGAATGACTCCATTTTAGGGCCCAATCTGACCCAACAAAAGTGACTATAGAAAATAATTCTTAGAAATGTCATATTGAGGGGCTGGAGAGATGGCCTAGCGATTAAGAGCACCAACTGCTCTTACAGAGGACCCAGGTTTGATTCCCAGCACCCACATGGAGGCTAAGAACTGTCTTTAACTCCAGTTTCAAAGGAATCCGACACCCTCTTCTGACCTCCATGGCATTGCACGACAAGGGTGCACAAACCTACATGCAGACAGTACATTCATACACATACAGAATAAGTAAAATTAAAAATAGTTAAAAAAAAGAAATGTCATATCAAGATGTAGTAATGCCATTTCTTTTTTATTTACACTTGATCTTAGCCAAAAGGCCAAGATTATTTCTTTTTAAAAATATTTTATTTTATACATAATTTTTTATGTGTATGAGTGTATTGTCAGCATGTCCGTAAGAGCACCCATTCCTGTAATGCCATTGGAGGTCAGAAGAGGGGATCAGATCCCCTGGAACTGGAGTTACAGGTATTTGTTAGCCACCATGTGGATGCTAGAATTTGAATCCAGGTTCTCTGCAAGAGCAGCCGATGCTCTTAACCACTGAGCCATCTCTCCAACCTCATAATGCCATTTCTTGATGAATCCTGGAATGAGTTAATTTAGAATAAAATGGAGATCAGGAATTTTTTTTGTTGTTCTTTTCAAGACAGGGTCTCCCTATAAGAACTCACTCTGTAGACCAGGCTGGCCTTGAACTCACAAAGATATGCCTGCCTCTGCCTCCCAAGTGCTAGGATTAAAGGCGTGTGTCACCATGCCTACCGAGATCAGGAATTTCTGACAAACGGCAGGGACCCAGTAGAGGCATGGGCTGTGATAACAGAGCTCATCCAAGATCCTGTCAATTGGAAAACCAGATGGGATACAGCTGCCAAGCTCTGATTTCCTCTTCTGTTCCATAGGAAAATCATCCTGGAAGAGTCTCCTCTGATTTAATAACTACCTCCCTCTAGTTAGTGCATTTTTTTTTTTTTGGTCTTTTTGAGACAGGGTCTCCCTGTAGTCTTAGCTGTCCTGGAACTCTCTCTGTAGACCAGGCTAGCCTTGAACTCACAAAGATCTGCCTGCCTCTGCATATACCACCACACCCAGCATTAGTGCATATTTTAATTAGGACCTAAGTGCATTCTGTTGTTGCTAATTGTCTTATCTGCTTTTACAGAGATTTAATGTATGCTCTTAATGGTGTTGAGTCTGAAAATTGCACAGAAAAATCTCTCAATTCCAGGATTCAGCCTTTGAAACAAAGTTTGTTTAATTTGCTGGTCCACCAGGGAGCCAATTGAGAAAACTAGTGGACCAGGGACACAGCTGCTCCATGCAGGGATGAGTATGACTCCAACTGTTTGCTACAGAGAGCTTTTAAAGACAAAAACCACAAACTAGAGGAATTTGGTGATTTTATAGAAACACAATTGCAGCCAGGCGTGGTGGTGCAGGCCTTTAATCCTAGCACTTGGGAGGCAGAGACAGGTGGATCTCTGTGAGTTCAAGGCCAGCCTGGTTGACTTGAGTGTGCAGAGCTTAGATCAGGGACTTCCCAGGACCACCTGAAGCACAGAGTACAGGCATATCCCTCCCCCACCCCCACCCCACCAACAACAACTGGAACTGCTGAGGGAGTGTCCAAATGGATTTTTTTAGAGAACCTTCAGAACAGAAAGGGAAGAGTGAGTTAGACCTCCAATATATAAACAAAATTGAAAGCCTGAAACCTAGACAAGTCAACACTTCATAAACAAGGAGGGAAAAAAGGCATCTGAAGAAGGCAAGCAAAGCAAGCCTTCAACATAGTGAAGAGGCATTTGTGATTCACATCAGAGTACAGGCAAAAAGGGAAAACCTACATTCCGGGGACACGACAAAGGGACAACATGGGAAAGGTGCAGGATAATTCCACACCAAGCTCTACCAACCCTGTGGGAGATTCTTACAGCGGGATCCCCTGGGGTATTGCCCAGGACACAGATCTTAGAGGAACAATCGCAGACATATTCAAAGAAATCAAAGAATATAAAGAACAAGTCAGAGAACTAAGGACAGAGAATGAAAAACTCAAGAAAGACCTAGAGGAAGTGGAAACACTGACAAAGGAAACCAACCAGTGAAGCAAGGAGCTACAGGAAGAGATTGAGAAGCTCCAAAAGGAAGTGGAAATACTAAAGAAATAACAGGATGGAATGAAAAAGAAAATAGAACACTTATCCATTCAAGAGGAAAGGAATGGAAAAAGCCTCAGAAATAGAATGGAGGAAGCAGAACAACACAGGACAACACAGAACAACTAAAAAGCTCAAGTAAAGATTATGAAAGGGACTGGAGAGATGGCCTAGCCCAAAACAAAGACAAAATTCTGAAAGCCACAAGAGAAAAACAACAAGTTACATATAAGGGGAAACCCATCAGAATTACAACTGATTTCTCCATTCCAAGGAATTGGGGGAAAAAAAAAAGTAGTTTTACTACTCAGGACTCCAGAATGAGAGCTAGCTTAACCATGACCTATTTCTCAGTTATTTTCTAGCAGGGTAATGTCGATGGTTTACCTATCTCTGAGGTACTTCTTTGATCATAGTTTCCTGTTGGGGTGTTTAAAACCACACAGTTAGCCCAGATAAATTAAATTAGTTTTGGTGTTAAGGTCAGTTGAGGTTCTGCTCCTTAAGGGTCACTCAGGTCTTGTGCCTGGATCTTTTTACCAGTTCCATCTACATGAGGACAAAGTCAGGTCTTGCTTGACTGGAGCTTTCCTTTGAAGCATGAGGAGCTTCTCTAGCTCTATATTGACTTTCCTCCTTTGACTGGACACAGGCCTGAAGAAGTACTCTTAAATGAATCTTCAAGACCTCTCTGTCTTGAGATGACTGGTGACTCACTTCCATAGGACATGTAGAGAGGTGCTCATGCAGGACCCTAGGGCATAAGTTGACCTTAGAATGTAAGGGCCAAAAGATTGTCCCTTTAAATTCTTCTTGCCAAGTCAGATTGGAACTTTAAGTATGGTTGTTAAACCTCTAAGAGGGCCAATTGAATGTTTTTCTATAAAACACATAAATAAAGCTTGAACATTGACTAAAACTTTTTTTTTGTCTTTTTGAGACAGGGTCTCCCTGTAGCCCCAGCCATCCTAGAATTCTCTCTGTAGAACAGGCTGGCCTTGAACTCACAAAGATCCACCTGCCTCTGTCTCCCAAGTGCTTGGATTAAAGGCATGTGCCACCATACCCAGCTTCACTAAAATATTTTTAATAAATTATTGCTGGGGTGGTGGCAGATCTTTGTGAGTTCAAGGACAGCCTGGTCTACAGAGTGAGTTCCAGGACAGCTGGGGCTACAGGGAGACCCTGTCTCGAAAAAGACAAAAAAAAAAATTCTGAATTGCTGTGGCAAAACACTCTGACTAATAGTAAAAGCTTATTCACGGCAGGAGTATGAAGGTAGTAACTGCAGCAAAGGCTAGGAAGGGATCTGATTACTGGTTTGTGTCACTGGCTCAAGTTTAGCCTATTGTATACAATATAGAAATAGCTGGCCACTGGGCATGGTGGCACATGCCTTTAATCCTAGCACTTGGGAGGGGAGGCAGAGGCAGGAGGATGTCTGTGAGTTCAAGGCCAGCCTGGTTTACATAGTGAGTTCCAGGCTACCCGGGGCTACAGGAGACCTTGCCTCAAAAAGACCAAGAAAGAAAGAAATATCTGGCCAAGGATGGCATTGCCCACAATGGGCGTAGGCCAGTCCAGTGAAGGCAATTATTGAGGTTTCTTAGTTAAGGTGTGTCAAGTTGGCATTAAAACTATCCAGTTTGCCAGGCGTGGTGGCGCACGCCTTTAATCCTAGCACTTGGGAGGCAGAGGCAGGCAGATCTTTGTGAGTTCAAGGCCAGCCTGGTCTACAGAGTGAGTTCCAGGACAGCTGGGACTACAGGGAGACCCTGTCTCAAAAAAGACCAAA
>VZQC01011003.1:39580-63710 GCA_009823505.1 Rhizomys pruinosus | reverse complement strand
TTTTTTATTTTTGGTCTTTTTGAGACAGGGTCTCCCTGTAGCCCCAGCTGTCCTAGAGCTTGCTCTGTAGACCAGGCTGGCCTTGAACTCACAGAGATCCATCTGCCTCTGCCTCCCAAGTGCTAGGATTAAAGGCATGCCCGGCAATTTGCAACACATTTAAAGAAAACAAAAAGTATGTTTCATTTTAAGTGTAGAGTTTGTAATACTTACCAAATGATTTTTACCAAATATTCATTTTATTAGTCCACTGCATCCACAGAGTGTTAACACTTTATCATTTCCACCAACCGCAGCATTATGTAGGTAAACCAGAATAAACACTTTTATCATAGATGTAGCTAATGAGTATTAATACTTTTTTTTTTTTTTTGGTCTTTTCGAGACAGGGTCTCCCTGTAGCCCCAGCTGACCTGGAGCTCACTCTGTACACCAGGCTGGCCTTGAACTCACAAAGATCCGCCTGCTTCTGCCTCCCGAGTGCTAGGATTAAAGGCATGCGCCACCACGCCCGGCCTTTAATACTCTTTTTTAAAGGTCCTAAAGTTCCCCCAAATTTTAATACAATTAGTCTTATTGATGTGTATTACAGAAATATG
The DNA here is from genome assembly GCA_009823505.1 of Rhizomys pruinosus. Classification (NCBI taxonomy): domain Eukaryota; kingdom Metazoa; phylum Chordata; class Mammalia; order Rodentia; family Spalacidae; genus Rhizomys; species Rhizomys pruinosus. Next base: position 63,111 of record VZQC01011003.1, on the reverse strand, counting down.
TAGAAATGAATAGTTTTCAACTGAGTAAATATATTATTCAATGCTATTAACCCCATCAGATCAAAAGCACTTGCCAAGCTGAATAAGTTACAAAGTAAATAATAATTTTGATTCACACAGGAATGTGCAGTGTTTTTAAAACTTACTAGTTACCCACTAACGCAAATCTCTAAAGCTTAACTTAAAGAGTTGGAAGATAAGTTCCACAGTAATGTAACTTTCATTTCCATTTATATTTACCTTTAATATATTATTACGATGTTTATGCCATAATGGTGCTTTCCAGTGTTCACAATTTACAGCCTCAGTTTGTACATACATAACCCAGAAACATAAGGAAAAATTCTTACTATTATAAACTATCGCTAAGTGGAAAAAAATGAACCACCACCCCACATAGAACTATAATAATCGTATGAATTTAAAACAAATTAACACAACATGGTTTTTCATATGACCTGCTTTTAAAANAAAAGGGGGCGTGAGAGGCCGAGGAGGCCAGGCGAGTGGAGGCCATCGCCTGAGTTTGGTGACAGGAGCAGATCTTCCAGATGCTGGAGCCTGGGCAGATGTGGAGACCTGGCTTGGCCTCCAGAGGCCTGGGCTTTGCCCTCAGGTGCCCAGGGCCGGGAGGAGAGTTGTAGGACCTGGAGTTGTAGGTGAGATTTACAGACTCACAGCCAAAGCCTTCGCGTTCTAGGGCCCTCAGCACAAGAAGTGGAGCAGGTGGAGACGGCTGTGATCACCCCAGCCATGCTGGAGGAGGAGGAGCAGCTTGAGGCTGCGGGGCTGGAGAGAGAGCAGAAGATGTTGGAGGAGGTAATTCTGGAGTCAGGCTGAGCCTTGCTTGTTTTTGGAATAGCCAAGGCTTGTCCTGGGGTCCTTGGACTGCGTATTGGTGTTTTCCATGAACTTGAAACTTGCTCTCTTGTTCTCTTTGTGTGTTTACAGATCCTGTCTTTTGAGAGTCTGAGATGTCACAACACTTTTTTTTTTTGTCTTTTTGAGACAGGGTCTCCCTGTAGCCCCAGCTGTCCTGGAACTTGCTCTATAGACCAGGCTGGCCTTGAACTCACAAAGATCTGCCTGCCTCTGCCTCCCAAGTGCTAGGATTAAAGTGGTGCACCACCGTGCCTGGCTGCATTAATTTTCTTTAACCATCTTTTTTTGCCTTATTTTAAAAATATATTGACTTGTGGGGATGGAGAGATAGCTCAACGGTTAAGAGCACCAACTCCTCTTGCAGAGGACCCAGGTTCGATTCTTTAACTCCAGTTCCAGGGAAATCCAACACCCTCTTCTGACCTCTGCAGCATTGCACGACAGGGCCACATCAACCTACATGCAGATGGTATGCTCATACACATAAAAATTAATTAATTAGGGGCTGGAGAGATGGCCTAGCAGTTAAGAGCACCGACTGCTCTTGCAGAGGACCTGGGTTCGATCCCCAGCACCCACATGGCGTCCGAGAACCATCTGAAACTCCAATTCCAGGAGAACTCCAGTTCCAGGGGTATCCGAGACCCTCTTCTGACCTCCGCGGCATTGCACGACACGGGTGCACAAACTTGCATGCAGGCAGTACATTCATACACATACATAAATAAATAAAATTAATTTTAAAAATAAAAAAATTAATTAATTAATTTAAAAAAGCCTTTCACCTTAAAAAAATTTACTTGTGGTTTTTTTGGTTTTTTTTTCAATGAATTCTAAAGGGGGGGATGACAAACACTGTAACAAACAAACAAACAACTCCCATATTAAAGGTGAAATTTAAACCTTCACAGGGCAGTTTGGTCCTCTGGAATCCAAATGACATATTCAGTACGCAGGTCTATGACAATTAAAAAAATTTTTTTAACAATTTCCATTCTTTCCTTGAATATCAAACTGATTGGTAGTCACATCACCATGTATAATTAGAGCTTAATAGCTTGTTGAATACAATATTAGTAAGGTCAAAAAGACAAACTAAATTTCAAACTAGAAAAAATCTTCTCAAGTATTACATTCAGTTTTAAAATCATTTACTAACAGGATAACAGATATATAAAACATTTTTAGTATGTATGGGTAACTCAATATTTATATATGTCCTTTTCATCTGAGGCTGCAAAAGGATGGACTTACAATTTTGGTTGTAAAATTAGTTTTTATAGACTGTCCACATGTTGCACAGTACTGAGACTCTCCAGCTGTGGAACACAACTTCTTGTATATACTATAACCACATTATAGAATTTTTAAAAGTGAACAGTACTTCATATACACACTCATATACAAGGTTTTAAAACTTAATTTTGGTAATGGCAGTCTATAAGGTTTTTACTAGCTGAGCATGGTGGTTCACGCCTTTAATCCTAGCACTCGGGAGGCAGCACCAGGTGGATCTTTGTGAGTTCAAGGCCAGCATGGTCTACAGAGTGAGTTCCAGGACAGCTGGGGCTACAGGGAGACCTTGTCTTGAAAAGACCAAAAAAAAAAAAGTTTTTACTGAACAGAAGCACAGACATACATTGTCATCATACACAGAGATACACACTTTTATCCAATCGATTTTTTTAATTTAATTAATTTATTTATTTATTTATTTATTTTTATGTGTGTGAATGTACTATCTGCATGCAGGTTTGTGCACCCATGTCATGCAATGCCTTGGAGGTCAGAAGAGGACGTCGGATTCCCCTGGAACTGGAGCTAAAGATGGTTCTCAGCCACCATGTGGGTGCTGGGGACCAAACCCGGGTCCTCTGCAAGAGCAGTCGGCACTATTAACTGCTAGGCCATCTCTCCAGCCCCCTCTTTTTTTTTTTTTTAGAGGGGTGCTCTACCACGCCCAGCAGCAGCTGTCTTTTTTTGTGTGTGTATGAATGTACTATCTGCATGTATGTTTGTGAACCCATGTTATGCAAAGCCTTGGAGGTCAGAAGAGGGTGTCAGATTTCCCTGGAACTGGAGTTAAAGACAGTTCTCAGCTGCCATGTGGGTGCTGGGGATTGAAACCAGGTCCTCTGCAAGACCAGACAGTGCTCTTAACTGCTAGGCCATCTCTCCAGCCCCAATACAAGAGATTTCTATGCCAGTGTTTGTTTCGAACAGACTCACATAAATTGCTGTCATTGACGTCTCGCACCTTTAGTTTCAAACCATGAACTTATTGAAATATTTTAACAAGTGATGGAAAACAGAATTATATATGCAATTTGTACTGAAGTCTAACTATAACTAAGTTACAATAATTAAAAACAGTTTCACCAAGGAAGAAGCTAAAGAATGAGGTGTCAGGAGACATTCAGTCTTACCAAGTCAGTACAAACAATACCAAAACACTTTAGGCTGTTTCATTGGAGGGAAGACATTGCAGTTCACAGGCATCCAGGGGAAGCCATTTGCCACTGTTTAAGTGCCAGAGTACGAATGATTCTTAAATTGGTCTCTGGTCAGAGGGATCGTGGTACAGCTGTCAAAAGCCTGGCTAAGTAGGAAAAAAGAAAACAAACATCTGTTAGTGAAACCATAAGGGTCAAAAATCAGGTCTTCAAGAGATCTGGAAAAAACAACTTGAAAGGAAACTGAAGTTAGAATATCTGTAAACAAAGCTGATCATTTTAAAACAGCTTAAGTTGGAGAGCAAATCCAGTCTCAAGAGATAACAAATAAAATCTTTAGATAACCAGTTTAGATTTTTCTCTATAGGAACATTGGAACCAGAGTTTAAATTAGGCCTTTGAAAAAGTTTAAGAGGCATGCAAAATGTAAATTTAATTTTTGTGTACAATATATAACATGGAACCTTGAAGTGGCCATTTTTAACAGACATAAACATAGAAAAACACACATGACATGTATATCAAACACATGGGAGAATGGTTAACACAGAGACAACTTGGACAGACACATGAATTATTTGAACAATAAGAGATCCCCTTTTTTTCTAAAATCTCATAGAATAACGATGTCAGGTGATAAATTTCTGTAGTTCTTAGTTTTCTGCTCTGCTGCACACATTAGCTGTTTAGGGCTGTGGAACCATTAATTTTTCATTGTCACATTTACACACAATCATTTAGACTTAGCTCCATTCTGTACTCAACACTGCCAAATGCTGGGTTGATTTCACTTAATGGCTGTTCCACCTTAACTAACAGTCCTCTTTAAGTGAGGTCAGCTGCCTGGCATTTTACCATGATGGATCTTGTATTTCTGGGGGAATGGAACAATGACAGCTCTGGATGCTTAGAGATCACAGCACGGGCTATGGAAACACAAAGCAAACAGGGGTGACCTTTAAACTGATTGGTTGTGTTTAGCAGCATGAAGCCCCTTGGGGAGTGGATGCACTCCTTCAGGGCTGAGAAAGTTCATCCTGACATCAGGTAGCTTTGGGAACTAGGAACTCAGGGCCAGACTGTATTCTTGAGGTGATGGTAGTCATGGGAACCAGGCTTTTTTTAACTAACTCAATTTTCCATTTAACTCCTTCCTTCTGATTAACTCTTTTCTGATCTGTTCCCAACAATGGTTAACTGCCTTCCTCCAAAGTTGTTAACTATCCCAAAGCTTATCTATGAAGCTTCCTCCCCCATCCTCTTTGTATGAGGCAAATGCCTTGGAATCCTGTCCCTTTTCATATGCTTTATGAAATCCCTCTCTGCTACAGCTCATGGGAGTCTTATGTTTAATTCCTGTGCCCTGTTTCTTTAAAATTCAATGGGTTGGGGACTGGAGAGGTGGCCTAGCGGTTAGGAGCACTGACACTCTTGCAAAGGACCTGGGTTCGATCCCCAGCACCCACATGGCGGCTAAGAACCATCTGTGACTCCAGTTCCAGGAGAACTCCAGTTCCAGGGGAATCCGAGACCCTCTTCTGACCTCCGCGGCATTGCACGACACGGATGCACAGACCTGCATGCAGACAGTACATTCATACACATACAAAGATAAATAATAAAAAAATGTTTAAAAAAAAAATTCAGTGGGTTGCTTCACCAAAAGAGAATGAGAACTAAGGCACCCATTTCCAATACGCCTGCTCCTTACCTTATCCGAAGTGCTGGCCAGCCTTCTCGGGTGATCCTTCAGCAGTCTTCCCTTCTTTCCCGATCTCCGTGAGACCTCCACTTGTAGCGCCTGTGCTACTGCATTTCCCAAAGGGTCGGGCGAGGGGCTGAGGATTGAAAGAAAGACAGCGGGTCAACCTGTGCTGAGGGGATGCCAGATGCCAATTTATTGAAGAGACAGGGGGCCTTATATGCAGCACAAGTGAAAAAACCAAGGTCAGAGGTTCATGCCCCCAGGCACAGGTGGTTCTCTGGCGTGGGTGGGTCAGGCCTTCTCAGAAGGAGGGTAACAAGATATTCCAGCAAGATAAGAGCTCCATCAAAAATCTGGTCAGCAGATCCCCTGGGGGCCAGGACCCAACAGCTTTTCATTTACCAGTTCCATCCACACAAGGACAAAGTTCATCCACATGAGGACAAAGTCAGATCTTTCTAGACCAGGCTTCCCTTTTTGAAGACTTTCCTCTTTACAGACTGGACACTAATGAGACTGGAGTCTCATTAGTGAGTCTCCAATACCTCCCTGCCTAGGAGGACTGATGACTTACAATTGCAGGACATTTCAAGAGATGCCTCCAGACATAGTCCTCCAGGACTGGTTCACCTCAGAGGGCAAGGAAAAAATTTGTTCCTTAGGTCCCTCAGCCGAATTGGTATGGGCATTTAAGTATGGTCATTATCCATCCATAAAGGCTAAGTTACACCAGCCTAACACCTTTAATTACTGCAAAATATTCTAGATAAGGCTTGGACAAAAGTTCAAGCAGCCTTATATAATACTGATTGGAGGTGGGACTTAACACCATACGTTAAGCAGGCATAACCCACAAGATTGAATTAAACAATTTCAGGCTTATTTTAAATATAAAACTGTTCAGTACAATTACTACAAATGGGAACAAACTTTTTCTTTTTCAGACCATTTATCCTGATTTAGAGTTTTCACAAAAAGACAGGAGTTGTAACACATACCAGAAGACAGGAAATAAACTGAGAAGAACTACCAAATCTATCCAAACTGTCTTTTTTGTACTGCATGCAGTTGGTTCAGGAAGACAGAATCTAGTTGTTTTTGTTTTTGTTTTTGTTTTTTTGTTTTGTTTTGTTTCAGAATCTAGTTTTTGAGCCAAATTATCTAGTTAGGTTAAAGGAAATATCAAAAGCAACTCTTAAAGGCATGGAGGTGTATGCCTTTAATTCTAGCACTTGGGAGGCAGAGGCAGGTGGATCTCTGTGAGTTCAAGGACAGCCTGGTCTGCAGAGTGAGTTCCAGGACAGCTGGGGCTACAGGGCGACTTGCGTCTCAAAAATACCAAAAAAAAAAAAAAGTAACTCTTGCAAGAAACATAAAGTCACTTTTTTCAGTAGGCAAGGAAACCCACTTTGCTGTGCCCATGTAACTAAACCTGTAACAGCGAGGTCAGGTTCCAGGCAGGCGATAACTGAAAATTACACTCTGTATATTCACAATCTATTCAGCACTAGTAAACCAGCTTGAAGTAGTTTATACAATTTAACTTAAACAGGTATCAGTTAGCATTTTGACTAAACAGTGAAGTGGCACTGATAATCATACAAGCTTAGGACAAACAAACCAAACCACTCTTAACAACCTTGACTATGTATACAATGATTTTTTTTTTTTTTTTGTCTTTTGGATGAGACAGGGTGTCTGCTGTAGCTCTCACGTCCTGACTTGCTCTTGTAAACCAGGCGGGACTGAACTCACTAATGAACCCAACTGCCTTGAGGTTTTTTTTTCACATAAATTTATTATTTTTTTTAACAAATCTAGACGCGGTTCCTGCTCAGTCCCCCAACCCAGCCAGAGCTCATGCAATTCTGACAAAGCAAATGTTCCATCTCTAGTCCTTTCCAGTATTTTTCCATGGGGAAGTTGACTGTTTTGAGCAGAAGTTCACCAATCTTCAGTCCAGTTCTTTGATGCAGTCTTTTTTTCTGTTTTGTTGTTCTTTCCAAAATGTATTATGCCCAACTGCTTTGGACAAAAGCTCAGTGGGGCCTATACAAGAAATACTTAACAATCTGGGTAGTTCACTGAGCATCCACAGATGAAGGATACCATTCATCGTTTGTTTTTCTGGGACTGGTGTTACTTCACTCAGCGATGTCCTCTAGCTCCAAGCTATTTTTCCGCCGAAAGCTCGTTGAATGTTCGTCTTTCTTTAATGCGCATAATAGGACTCCATTGTTGTATATGTACACACATTTCCTCTATCCACTTCATCATTGAGGGGCGATTTAGGTTGGTTACCAGCTCCTGTGCTATTGTGAAGAAAGCTGTCATAAAACATGCAGTGCATGTATCCTCTGTGGTGGCAGTTGGAGTCTTCGAGGGTACATGCCCAGGAGTGTATGTCTGGGTCGGGTGGCAAGTTCATTCCAGTCTTCCAAGGGTTCTCCACCCCACTGCTTTCCATAGTGGCTGTACGAGTTTACACTCACAGAAAGTGGATGGTGTTCCTTTCCCCACAACCTCTCCAGCACTTTGTATGCATTTGTTTTTTGATCTAAGCCAGTCGTAATTGGGGTAAGATATATTCTAATGTGGTTTTATTTGCATTTCTTAATGATTAGTGATGTTTGATCATTTCTTGAGGTGTTTCTCAGAAATCTCTAATTCCTCATTTTATGTGAAGTCTCGTTCAGTTCTTTGCTCCATCTATTGAGCGGGTATTTGTTTCTTTTTCCTTTGTTTTTTGAGTAGTTTATATATTCTGGAATCACTGCTTGTGTCAGATGTAATCCTGCAGTGAAGGTTTCCTCCCACTCTGTGGGTGTCTCTTCACTGTCCTTGATGTTGTCTTTTTGATGTACAGAAAGCTTTTGAGTTCAGATGAAGGTCCCACTTTGTCATATTGTTGACCTTAATGTTGCAGCTGATGTCTGATTTAGGAAGTCTTTTTCCTAGGCTATGTCTTGTAGTCTGCTGCCAACTTTTTCTTCATCAGCCTTCAGAGTTGTGGGTTTCAACGTTGAGGTCTTTAATCCTTCTGGAGTTTGACTTTTGTACAGGGTGGAGAGGTAGGGTTTTAATTTCATTCTTCTACAAGTGGTGATCCAGTTTTGCCAACCCCACTGTGCTGAAGATTGCGTCTTTTCTCCATTGTGGTTTCCTTGCCCCCTTGTAAATATGAGATGGCATTGAACTTGTAATGTCTCAGATTTGATCTTCGGTTTTGTGTCCATTGGTCAACAGGTCTGTTTTGTGCAAGTACCCGGGGATCGAGGACCCTCTCTCTGAACCCTCTGCAGCATTGGCCTCGGACATGGGTGCCACAAACCTACAAAGCAGACAGTACTATTCTACACATACAAAAAATAAAAATTAAATTTAAAAATTTTTTTTCTTTTAAAATTAACTCCCACTCACACCTAAGGCCCAGAAGAAGGCAGGGAACTTAAGCACCAGAGGATCCCCCTCTCTAACCAGAACTGTGTGCAGGCACACACTGTGGCCAGGAGCTCTTGAGTCCCTTGAGGACCTGCCAATGCCAAGAACTATTTCAATGGAGATAGTCTACCTGGTATTTATTTTCTCTAACCCATGTTATTTACTTCAAGTGGAAAATTACCAATAGTCACATATACCATTGTATTTCCCTATGCATGTAGGAATTGCCAACACACACCACATGCTTTCCTTTTTTTTTTTTTTTTTTTTGGGCGTTTTAGTCTTTTTGAGACAGGTCTCTCTTTTCGTCTCAGCTGGCCTGGAACTTGCTTGTAGACCAGGATGGCCCTGAGCTCCCAAAGACCCTGCCTCGCCTCCCAATTTTTTAGATGGTTAAAGTTGTGTGCCCACCATACCTGGTCCCAAGGGCAAAAAACCTGCCCCACCCAAAACAAAAGCCAGTTCAGGAATTGTTTCCAGCATGGTGGCGCACATCTTTAATCCTAGCCACTGGGAGACAGAGGCAGTGGATCTTTGTAAATTGAGGCCAGCTGGGTCTACACCAGCCTGAGTCCAGAACAGCTGGGGGATACAGGGAGACCCTGTCTCTGAAAGACCAAAAATAAATAAATAATACATAAATAAATAAATACTAAATATAAAAAAGCTGGGCATGGTGGGACACCAGCCTTTCATCCCTAGCAACTTGGGGCGGCCAGAGGCAGATGGATCTCTGTGACGTTCGAGGCCAGCTGTGTCTACAGGCAAGCTCCAGGCTAGCTGGGACCTAAAGGCAGACCCGTCCTCAACAAATACCAAAAATAAATAAAACAATAAATAAATAAAAAGGAATTCCATTTCCTAGCCCTGAATCTGGTCCACAGAGGCCTCAAAATACTATAATAGATAATTGCAATTAAAAATTTAGGCTCTTTAAATGCATTTTTATTATTTTATTTATTATTTTTTATTTTTTTCGGATTTTGTTTTTTTTTTTTTACTTAAATTCTTTTGTATTTTTGGACAAATCTAGACCCATGCTCCCTGCCATTCCCCACCCCACCGAGGCTAATTGCATTCTGCCAACATCTGCATTTCACTCTTCTCAGCCTTCTCCATATTCTCCATTAGGAAGTTGACTGTTTTCGGCAGAAGATCACTGTTTCAGTCAGTTAAATGCATATTTAACATATCAATTTTTACAACCAGGCCATGGTGGCCACAGGCTTTTAATCCCAGAACTGGGGAGGCAGAGGCAGGCAGGACTCTCTGTCGAGTTCAACCAACCTGGTTTCTATATGTGAGTTGTCCCGCGCGCTGTAGTCTCGCCGGCAAGAACTTCACGCGGACAACAGGATTCTTCTGTGGTAATATTTATTGTGCACAGCTCTTTTGTGAGAAGGACCCCGAAATGGGGCAGAAGCACCGCTTATATAGCAGTCCAGAGGGTTCGGGTATGCTCTGGATTGGTGCACCGTCCGATGCCTCATTAGCATGCCCAAGGCGCGGGCCCAGAGAGTAGTAGTCATGCGCAGTTTGTCCAATGCAAAGGCAACGGCGGGAAGCGGCTTGTAGTGACTCAGGAAGTCGGCGCCATCTTAGGGCGTGGCACAGCACACATTGTCTGTGTGGTAGGCTGCCAACAGTGAGTTCCAGGCCAGCTTGGACTAAAGGGAGGACCTGTCTCAAAAATACCAAAAATATATATATATATATATGGATATATATATATTTTGTGTGTGTGTGAAGATATATATATAAATTTAAAGTTTGCACGTGCATATCTAGTCTGGCATGCCAAAATGAATGAATAATTCTGTGCACATAAAGGATTGAAACTTGAAGTGGCCACTTTGTTTGACAGAACCAATATCAGACAATTATAATGACTGAATTATAACCACACACAAAACTTAGACACACGGAAGTTATTTCCATTAGTCACCAGAGCAGCTACCTTCCCTGTAGGATAAACAGCATTAGTTTGGGGAGTTGGAATTGGAGAAGGGAAGGGTTAGGAAGAAGTGGTCTGTCCTATAATGTCTGTCAAAGTCTGATAACCACAGAGAACAATCAACTCAAGACACAAAACAGACAAACCAACACTCAGGTCACAGTGTGACCTAGGACACAGAAAAAGCCAAGCACTTGGTTTTGGCTGGGCAGGAACTTCATCTGCCTCTGCACTAAAAAAAGAAAAAAAACTCATTCCGTTGGGCAGGCACCTCATCCACCTCTGCACTGATTCTGTTGGGCAGGCACCTCATCTGTCCCTGAGTCAGGAATGTCTTTCAGACCCATTCGGGTTCCGACCCACCAGTGCATCCACTTTAGGCCACCTATAGCTGCAGTTTCCCACTGCCTCTAGGTCTAATTGAAACAAAAGCACAGAGAAGACAAAAAACAAAGGACAAGACTGAGACACTCACTGGCCAGTATTAGTCTCTTGGGATGGGGGTCCTGAGGGCTCAGGGGATCCCAGATGAGTCCCCATATGTTATGCCCAGATCACTGGAACCCCTGACAGACCACCAGGACATGCAGCTTGATGTAAATACAAAGAGTCTTTAATTCAAGCTCGAGCTTGAACCACCACCCTTCTGACACAGCAGGCTGGGAGACATGGTCTCACAGCTGGGGGTTGGGAGGGATCTTTTAAAGGAACCTGGTCTAAGTGAATTTTTCTTTACCCATTCAGCCCGGGCCTGTTTCTCAATGCCCTGGATGCATCTGTTGGACTTTTGCTTGGGAAAGGTGAATGCTTAACCTTTGTTTGTCCAGAGTGGAGGTCTGGAGTTAACTCTGTCTCCTCAGTGACCATTTGCCCAGTTAAAAAGACTACTTCCCCATCCTCCTTTGCATCTGGACTTCTCATGTAACACTGTTCTGTGAAATAAAGTGAAAGGGATGAAATAAAATCATGGCGATATGGTCTCTTCCTGATTCAAAAAGGAAAACTTAGTAAGGTGTGGTAGTTCACTCTGTAATCTCAGAAGGCTGTGAGCCAGGAGGATTGCCCCAAGTTGAAGCCAACCTGAGCTACATAGTGACTATGAAGCCGTAGGTTACATAATAAGATCCTGTCACACACACACACAAAAAAAAAAAACCAGATAGGCCAAGTATTGTGCTGCCTTTAATCTCAGCACTGGGAAGGCAGAGGCAGGCAGATCTCTGTGAAATCAAGGCCAGCCTGATCCATACACCAAGTTCCAGGCCAGATGGGGCTACAAGGAGACCTTTTCTCAACAAGAAAAGCAATAGTAATAATAATAATAATAATAATAATAATAATAATACCCACTATATCTATAGGTATAATTTGTACCCCTGAAAAAGATAGGGAAATGACATGCACAGAAATCAACATGTTACATTTTTATGTTGGTTTATTTGTTTCAGGCAGGGTCTCATTTGCCTATGGAAGCCTGTAACTAGCAGTATAAATGAGGAGAAGCTTGAACTCCTAACCCTTTTGCTTTCATCTCCAGAATGCTGAGGTTACAGGTATGTGCCAGCACATGCAGCAAACCTGAGATCAGTCCAAACTAAGTGGAACACTTACTGAGATAGGAATGAAAGACAAATGAAGAAAGAGAAGGTAGGGTGGTAGGAGGTAAGGTGGTCTAGAGTTGAGGTCAAACTTCAGCAGTAGAAGAGCCATCACTGGGAGTGTGGTAAGAGGCCATGAGAGGGCTTGGACAGGAGCTCAGTGGTCAGGTGAAGGAAGGAGGGCTGGTGTCCCAAAGCCCGGTGGAGGGGGGAACACAAAGTAGCCTCCTCCTGGATTCCTGGATTTTGGAAGCAGCTGTTAGGTTTGGGAAAATGATTAGGACTACAAAAGACCACTCTGAGATGAGAAAAGGAAAAATCTAATTGGGAAAATGAGCTTCCTGGCTATCCTCTTGGGAGAGAGAGAACAGCAGCTTCTTGTCACATCGGGCTGAGTTTTATAGGTTTCTGTGGGTTTTAGTTAGATGTTTTTCAGTTTTTCTGTTGACTACTGTGGAAAATTGGCTATAATGGATAATTGCAGTTGCATGGTTAAAAACTGGAGCCAGACGCCAGGCATGGTGGCACATGCCTTTAATCCTAGCACTTGGGAGGCAGAGGCAGGTGGATCTTTGTGAGTTCAAGGCCAACCTGGTCTACAGAGTGAGTTCCAGGACAGCTGGGGCTACAGGGAGACCTCTCAAAAAAGAGCAAAAAAAAAAAAAAAAAAAAAGAATGACCTTGAACTCCTGATCTTCTGTCCCTATTTCCCAAGTATGGGGATTACAGGCATGTGACATCATGCTCACCTTAGTCATTTCTTTTCTTTTTTATTTAAAAAATTATTTCTGGGCTGGAGGGATAGCTCGGCTGTTAAAGGCTCAGGCTAACAACCAAAAATATAAAAATTATTTCTATTTTATGTGCATGAGTGTACTGCCTGCATGTATATAAGTGCATCCATGTCACGCAGTGCCCACAGAGGTCAGAAGAGGGTGTCAGATACCCTGGAACAGAGTTAGAGCAGTTGTTAGCTGCCATGTGGGTGCTGAGAATCAAACCCAGTTCCTCTGGAAGAGCAGCCAGTGCCCTTAACCACTGAGCCATTCTCCAGCCCCTAAAAATGCTTTGAAATATTTGTTTTTATTTTATGTGTATTACTGTTTTGACTGCATGTAAGTGCATCATGTCATGCAGTGCCCACAGAGGTCAGAAGAGGGCATCAGATTCCCTGGGCAGTTGTTAGCAGCATGTGGGTGCATTATTGTTTACAGTCATCCTTCCATTCAGTGGCACACCAGAACTAATTGCTCTTCTGTGACTATGGCTTAGGATCCATTAACCAACCTCTCTCCTGCCTTCCCTGCCTTCTTACCTTCCACTCTTCCAGCTTCTGGTAACCACATTCTGCTCTCAAGTTCTGTGAGGTGGCCTTACAGAAATGAGATCATTTGTTCTTCCATACCTGGCTTAGTTCCCTACTTCTGTGTTGTCACAAACAACAGGATTTCATCTCTTTTTTTCCTGTCTGAATTCCATTTGCTGGCCTCATACATCTTATGTAGCCAAATATGACATTCAATTGATCCTCTTGCTTCTATCTCCTAAGTTCTGGGTTCCAGGCTGTGAAAGTACCATCATGCCAAGCTTGTGGGTGCTGGGGATTGGCCCAGGGCTTTGCGCATCTAGACAAGTGTTCTACCAACTGGACTGCAACCTTAACTGTTCCACATTTTCTTTATCCACTTACTAGTTGATATTTCTCTTTCCTTTTATCTTTTTAGTACCTCCTCTATGTGATAGTTCTTTAAAGTCTTCAAAATAATGTCCTGTCCGATGATGGTGGCTCATTCCTTTATTCCCAGCAATCAAGAGGCAGAGACAGGCAGACCTCTGTGAGTTCAATGGCAGCCTGGTGTACATAGTGAGTTCCAGGCCAGCTGGGGCTGCAGGGAGACCCTGTCTCAAAAATACAAAATAATAATAATAATATCCTGTCCAACGCAGTAGCAAAAAAAATTTTTTGGTCTTTTCGAGACAGGGTATCCCTGTAACCCCAGCTGTCCTGGAACTTGCTTCAAGACCACGCTGGCCTTTAACTCACAAAGATCTGCCTGCCTCTGCCTCCCAAGTGCTAGTATTAAAGGCATGTGCCACCACACCCAGCACAAATGTTTTTAATCCCAGCACTAGGGAAGCAGAGGCAGGCAAATCTCTGAAAGATGAGGTCAAAGCAGCGTGGTCCAGCCTGGTCTATAAGTGAGTTCCAGGCAAGCTATGAATATAGAGAGGGTTCCTGTCTCAAAATCAAAGACAAACAAACAAAAATGCACCAAAACCAGGGGCTGGAGAGATGGCTCAGTGGTTAAAAGTAGATACTGCCTTTCCAGAGGACCTGCCTCGGGCAGCCAGAGTTACTCCAGCACTGCACTCAAGTATAAAAACCCACACATAGACACATAGAAACCTGGAGGATTCATCTCAGCCCACACAGTAGGCACAAGTTGTTGGAGCTGTTCAACCAGTTGCCCTGGAGGAGGGGTTTGGGGGTGCTCATAAAGGTGCAATTCATCATCCAGGGTCAACACACAGACCACAGGCCTTCCTGGCCATTTTACAGAGGTCTTGCCTTCTGAAAAGTGAATGCTAGCTTTCATTTTTGATAACAAGTCTCGGCCCAGAATTGGATATGGGCAGTCAGGCATCACAAGAAAAGAATGTGCATCAGTCTGATTTCCTAGGTCCACAGTTCTTTTGGTTGTCCAGGGATAGAACTTGATGCCTGTAGCCCCTTGTATAAAGGTTTCTGAGCCTGTAGTAGCTCCCATTGGTCGTGTAAGGACAGAGTGACTTGCACCACTGTCAACCATAAAACTTATGGACCTCCCCCTTACTTTCAATGTTAGCCTGGGCTCTGGTGGGAGTAGAGAGCCCTGACCCTCCTAATCTTCTTGGAGACCTAGTATCTCCAACTCTCCTTTGTCATTAGACCTCCGTGGACATTTATTTTTCTAGTGCCCTTTTTGCTTGCAATAAGCACATTGGGCTCATCCCAGCTTCAGCTGTGTGGGACAGGGAGGTGTTTTCTTACCCTTACCTGGATTCTACTCCCATCTCACTCCTGGGCAAGCAGTGACCACACCTCTCTGCATCCATAAAATCCCTCATGGTCTCTCAGTGGTTGCAAGTAGGATTTTTGGATAGGCGTCTGGTTTGTCTTTCATCAGGAGAGTCTCAATTGTTGAATGTTCTCATGGCTATTTCCATGAACTCTGACAAAATTTTCCCCTCAAATCCTTTGATCTTTTGGATCATTTTTCTGATATCTGGTGCTGCCTGACTTACCAAAAGCTACATTTTTAGCCCTCTGATTTTCAGGAGCTGTAGGGTCTATTGGAGTGTAAGTGCAGTAAGCATACAACAGCATCTCTAGGTAAATGGCAGGAGATTCATTCACTTCCTGCTGGACCTGCCCTACCTCAGACAAACTTGTGGGCCATCTATCTGCAGCCCGGAGACCCCCATCAGAATCTGGTGGTAGACCCGGAGCGACTCTCTACCTGCTGCCGAGTTAGGATCCCACTGTGGTCTGGTCATGGAGAAAGCAGGGGTGGTGGTATCAGGATCTTCATTGGGTCATCTGTCTTCCCCAGGTATTACCTTCCTGGCCAGGCACAAGATTCTTTTCCTTTCCTTAGTAGTGAATAAAACCTGTAAAAGTTGCTGAATATCCTCTCAGGTGGGCTGGTGTGTGGAAAAGATTGAATCCAACAACTCTATCAGGGCTTGGGGTTTCTCAGAGAAGGAGGGGGGTCTGTCTTTTCCAATTGTATAAATCAGAAGAAGTGAAGGGGGTGTACACTAAAAAGGACTGTTCCTGCCCTGGTAACGGAAGGGCAACAACTTGAAGGGGAAATATCTCTGGTGTAATCTCTTTTCCTGACCTAGTGTGGCAGGAAGAGAGTACTGGCAGGGGAGTGTCTGCCGCCACTGGGGCTTCCCCTGTGGAGTCAGGCACAGGGGGAGCCTTGGGATTCCTGGTCAGATCAGGGTCAGGAGCCATAAAATTGTATGGGGGGGGGTGAGAGGCCTTCCTCGTGGCTAGGAGGGAGGATGGCCAGGAGAGATTCCTGCTGCTTTAATCCTGCCTTTGGGCAAGGAGCATCTGTTTCTTAGAAAGTGGGGGAAGGTGAGGTTTTAACCAGTCTGGAGGCTGACTAACCAGAGACTGCCATGCATAAATGTATGTCTCCTGGTCTGGATGGCTGGGTTCCCCCAAAATCACAGCAAATACCAATTCCATAGTCCGTTTGTCAAAAGAGCCTTCTGAAGGCCATCCGGCCTTAAAAGCAGGCCATTCTAATTCACAAAATATGCGTAGTTTCCCATCCCTGTGGTGGCCTTTTTGAATTCCTTAAAGTGATTAAGCATCAAAGAAAGGGGAGTCATTTGGGGATATGAAGAGGTAGATTGTCCCATGTTAGGTTTGAAATACAGAAGAATGGAGATAAAGCCAGCAAGGAGAAGATAAGCACAAAATCCACAAATCACATGAACATGGTAAGGATACAGAAAGCACAGAAGATATTCAGACGACAGGGGCTGTCTGCCTTAACCAGAGCTGTGACCAGAATCAAAGGGCTGGGTCCACTGCCAATGCCCCAAAACTGAATACCAAGCTGTCCCTAGGTCTGGTTCAAGATGAATATCTGATTCGTCTCCTGGAGAGTCAGAGCATCCTCCTTCTCTCATGCCCAGTGGAACTAGTCGCATCTGACCTTCCTCTAGGGCAATAACCCTGGTGCTACTAAAACCTAAGACCAAAACTAGCTTAAGCTCAGTACCTTTTAAAGTACTTGTTTTTTTCTCCAAGGCCGACCGGCATCCTGCGAAGTGGGAGAAGCCCCCCCGGGGCTGAGGTGGCGAATCTCGGTGGGACCTCCAAGAATGTTAGGCTCAATCCACTACACTCATGCAAGAAAGGTGCTGGGGGCTACAAATAGTTGTAGATGTAAGTTTAATCGAAGGTTAATTACCAGCAAGCAGAAAAGAAGCCACAACAACTAACAACTCAGACAGAATAGGTAGAACAAATGACGCATCAGGCCGAGCACACTCCCAATGGACTGGAGGGCAGCGGCCCCAAGACCCAATTTCCCTTAGATTTTATTCCCAGTTAGGGGTTAGGGGGTCTTCACTGCAGTTACAGTGACCTTTTCTCTGATTGGTGGGGTCTTGGTGATTGCAGACCAGGCAATTTTTCACTGAATCAGTCCACCTGTTCTGTACCCCTTGTCCTATTATTTTATCTGATCTGGACCTTCCGTTCCCATAAAGCATTTATCTGTATGCTTTTTGGCAGAAGTTAAATCGCTCTACTAATAAGGGATTGATTTATCTATGTCATGCCTTTGTTTGTCCCTTCTCTTAAAACTTTGAGGTGAACTCTAGGCCAAGATGGAGCTGACCAAGCTAAAATGGAGTCAGCTTGGTCCTCACAGGTTGAATGCCAGCTTGGGCTACATGAGATTATGACTTAAAAAAAAATAAAAATAAAAGAATGAAAGAAGGGGTTAGAGAGATGGCCTAGCGGTTGGGAGTGCTGACTGCTCTTGCAGAGGACCCCGGTTCGATCCCCAGCACCCACATAGTGGCTGAGAACCATCCTTAACTAAAGTCCAAGGGGAATCCAACACCCTCTCCTGACCTCCACAGCATTGCACAACACAAGTGCACAGACCTACATGCAGACAGTACATTCATACACATAAAAAAAATAAATAAATAATTTAAAAAAAAGAATTAAAGAAAAAGCAAACAACAAGCAAGAGCAGAACAGACTTCCATGTGTTCCCCAAACAAATGCTACCACTGAAATGTGTGCTGTGGTCTGCAGGGAAATGCAGACATTGGTCTTCTACGAAAATGGGAGTGCGGGGCTGGAGAGATGGCCTAGCGGTTAAGAGCACCGACTGCTCTTGCAGAGGACCCGGGTTCGATCCCCAGCACCCACATGGCGGCTGAGAGCTGTCTGTAACTCCAATTCCAGGAGAACTCCAGTTCCAGGGGAATCCGAGACCCTCTTCTGACCTCCGTGGCATTGCATGACACGGGCGCACAGACCTACATGCAGACAGTACACTCATACACATACAGAAATAAATTTAAAAAAAAATAAAAAGAAAATGGGAATGCTGCTGGGCGTGGTGGCGCAGCCTTTAATCCCAGCACTTGGGAGGCAGAGGCAGGCGGATGTCTGTGAGTTCAAGGCCAGCCTGGTTGACATAGCGAGCTCCAGGCCAGCTGGGACTAAAGGGAGACCCTGTCTCAAAAATACCAACAACAAAAAAAGGGGGGGGTGCCTACAGCCTCGGAAAACTTTCGCAGATTTCTCTTCCTTTATATCGCAAACAGGCTGGCTTTATCTCTCTTATAGAGACAGACAAGAAAAATTCATTTAGATTTTGTTCCTTTGAGGCAGGGACAAGGCCTAGCCATGCTCTCTCCCACATGAATTCCCAGAAATTTTGTCATTTCTCTACTACAAGGTGACCACCAAACATGGTCTTATCCTTCAGCTGTCACTATGTCACCTGCATGCTAAGCCTGAAGGGGAGAATACAGCAGTGACTTTTGCCCTTAGTTTGGGAAGATGGAGCCCATACTTCAGTAGCCTGAGTGAGAAGTTCCCTTTCCCTTAGAGACCTTTGACTACAAGACAGAAAAGAATTTAAGCATTAGTGAGTCTATTAAGATAAGGGTGATTACAGACTTTAGATTTAGGTATGGAGAGAAGAGACAAAAAGATATACTTGGGAAAATTACAGTATACCTCTGCTGTGGAATGGTGTCCTTTGAGCATGAGCCATTACCATATTAATCAGAGGAGCCATGAATTCCCTGCAAGAAACTCTTCACAGAAAAAGGGGTTGGGGAAGCTCATGAGACTCTCACCTGAGATTCAAACTATTCTCTCCCTCCTATGCCTCCCTCCCCAACTACATGGTGCTAGAGTACATAGGAAGTCAGTTCACTGAAGACAGCTTTCCATCTCTACAGCAATGGGAAATGGCTATCCGTGCTAAGATGAGACTTTTCAGGGGCATAGCTGTTTGGGGGTCACTCGTATTCCCATTACTCCTCACCCATGTTCCCATAAGTAAACTCAATAAACTCATCGCTTTATCAAGCTAAACTTGAATGGAATCATTACTTTGGTTTATAGTTGGTATTGTATCAGGGGTGAGTAGGCATTTGCTCACATCTTCCCAGGAAAAGGTAACAATGACATCCAGGACATGGGACGAAGGGAAAGTGTGAGCCTGGCAGGAATGAAGCTGTCCCTTCCTTTGCTATCAGATTATTGAAACAATGGACCCCCCCAAAATTAGAATTCCCCTAGGAAATTTCATCCCAAGAAAAGAAAAGGCTGAAGCCCTGGTGGCACCCGGAAGAGCAGCCTCTAGGAAGAATTACAACTTGTCAGCTAATGTTGCAGGAAAGACTGGAGCTATGGCAGTGGTGGGGAGAAACCCACACCATCACTTGTCCACATATATCTTGCCTTCTGTTTAAACTTTACCCTCCTGGGGCTGAAGAGATGGCCTAGCGGTTAAGAGCGACCACTGCTCTCACAGAGGACCCGGATTCGATTCCCAGCACCCACATGGTGGCTGAGAACCATCTTTAACTCCAGTTCCAGGGGAATCCAACGCCCTCTTCTGACCTCTGAGGCATTGTATGGCTCGGGTGCACCAACCTACATGCAGACAGTACACTCATACACATAAGAAATAATAAATTAATTAATTAATTAAAAAAATAATGTGGCCATATTGGGAAGAGGGGCAGAGATCCAGCAGCCCTGGTCCATGTTTGGGGTGCCAACCAGGAGGGTAAAGTTTTTTTTATTACTTTTTTAAATTTATTTTTTGTATGTGTATGAATGTACTGTCTGCATGTAGGTTTGTGCACCCATGTCGTGCAATGCTGCGGAGGTCAGAAGAGGGTGTCAGTTTCCCTTGGAACTGGAGTCAAAGACAGTTCTCAGCCACCATGTAGGTGCTGGGGATCAAACCCGGGTCCTCTGCAAGAGCAGTCGGCTGCTGAGCCATCTCTCCACCCCCTATTTGGCTCTTTTAATTAGCTTCTTGAGGACCAGTGGGCAAGCCTAGCTGATTTGTTGTTTTTTTAAGCCTAGCTTTTTTACAGCTGCCAGGGCACAGGCTTTTACACTACCTCCAATAACAATTCTGTATCTTTTAAGTTACATTGCTCATTCTCAGTCATATAGTAAGTGCTACAGCAGGATAATTAAGACTTATGGTGATGAGGGGAGAAGGGCTGGGAGGGAAAGAAGGCTTTACCCCTGGGACCTGATCTGCTTTGACTGCTGAGAAAGGCAGGAATTGTAAAGTCCATGATAAGGATCTAACAGCCCACTGACAAAATATGTACTCTCCAAAAAGCATCTTGTCTCAGACACTAAATAAATTGTGCTCATTCCCAAAGACAATGTCCATCAAGGACATCAGACAGTAATTGAGCTGTGCTTACTTAAGGCTAAAATGACCTGTAACCTCCAGTTTCTAGCACTCCCTCCCATAGGTCTAGATGATGACCCTCATAAATCCAACTTACAACTTTGTTTGCTGAGGAAAAAAAATCTCTTAACTTTTAACCTTGTTACAAATTACACTCTTCAGGCACTGAGGGTAGGGCATTTCCTTAGCAACCTTTGGAGATGTAACTTGAGAGCCACCAAGTACCCACTGCAAAGAAACCTAACCATGGCAATCCCTTGAAAAGCCTACACTTGCCAGGGCTGGAGAGATGGCCTAGCGGTTAAGAGCGCTGACTGCTCTTGCAGAGGAACTGGGTTTGATCCCCAGCACCCACATGGTGGCTGAGAACCATCTTTAACTCCAGTTCCAGGGGAATCTGACACCCTCTTCTGACCTCCACAGAATTGCATGACACAGGTGCACCAACCTACATACAGACAGTACATTCATACACATAAAAAATAAATAAAATTAAAAAAAAAAGCCTGCACTTGCCCTGTCAGATCAGATGTTTTCCCTCCCCTCTCTCACTGCACCTATTTTTACTTTTTAAAATATTTAATTTATTTAATTTTAAGTGTACCAGTGTTTTGCCTATGTGTATCATTTATGGAAGTAAACCACGTGCATGCCTGGTAGCGACATAGGAACCCTTGGAACTAGAGTTACAGGTGGGTAGGTAGTCACCATGCAGGTGTTGGGAACTGAACTCAGGTCCTCTGGGAGAGCAATAAGTACTCTTTTTTTACCTCCCTGTAGTCCCAGCTGTCCTGGAACTCATTCTGTAGACCTGGCTGGCCTTGAACTCTCAAAGATCCTCCTGCCTCTGCCTCCGGAGTGCTAGTAAATACTCTTAATCTCTTAAATGTGTACCTATCTCTCCAGCACCCTCCCCCTGCAACCTTTTGTTTGATAGGCTCTCCCTGTAGCTCCCAGGTAGCCTGGGACTTGCTATATAGACCAGGCTGGCCTTCATCTCATAGATATCTGCCTGCCCCTTCTTCCTGAGTGCTGGAACTAAAGGCATGTACCATCATGCCTGGCTCATTATTTATTTATTTATTTATTTATTTATTTATTTATTTATTTGGTCTTTTTGAGACAGGGTCTCCCTGTAGTCCCAGCTGTCCTGGAACTTACTATGTAGACCAGGCTGGCCCTGAACTCACAGCCATCCACCTGCCTCTGCCTCCCAAGTGCTGGGATTAAAGGCATATGCCACCAGGCCCTGCCTCACCTATTTATTTATTTATTTATTTATTTATTCATTCATTTATTTATTTATTTTGAGACAGGGCCTCCCTATCGCCCCAGCTGGCCTGGAACTCACTCTGTAGACCAGGCTGGCCTTGAACTCACAGAGATCTGCCTCCCGAGTGCTGGGATTAAAGGCATGTTCCAACACACCAGGCCTAAGATGGTTCTTAGCTGCCATGTGGATGCTGGGAATCAAACCAGGGTCCTCTGCAAGAGCAGTCAGTACTCCTAACCACTGAGCCATCTCTCCAGCTCCCAACTTTCTATTTTTTTTTCACCTTTCTATTTTTATAAACTTACCTTTATTTCATTTTTGTAGCTCTTTGAAATTAGTTTCTTTGTTAAAGGCACGAAGTTGGATGTGGCCACCAGCAGCCAGGAGACCGGAAAAGACTATACCATGGCAGTGAAAAAAGGAAACAAGGGCCCATGAACTTTTATGTCTTTATCCACACATGAGCACTAGAGCCACAGAGAGCTCTGGGTTTTTTTGTTTGTTTGTTTTTGTTCTTTTTTTAGAGAGCTCTGTTTTATACTCATATTTATTAGAGTCACAGATGAATATTTATAGAATAATGAATAATAATAAAGTGGCCAAAATTTAGTAGTTCAGTGAAACATGAGCAAGATACCATTACTCTGTAATTTGCCTGCCTTCTGCCTTCCTGAGAGAACAGTGTCTCCTGAGAAACTAAGGGAGTACTGGCATTCTGAAGATAACTCTCCTCAGCAAACCTCCTTGCATAAACTTTCTCATGAGACAAGGCCATCCAGGGATATATGCTCAAGGTTACAGCTTAATTTACCAAGCATATTTTTTTTTAAAGACATAGGAACACTCTTTCACAGTCCTTACAGTGGACATCTCTGCAAAGAACTCTGGAGCTGCCCATACAATGTAGAGCTATGTTCCTATTGCCGAGCTCATGAGATCATTAATTAATTAATTAACTAATTAATAAACATCTTGCTCAAAGGACATTATTTACAACAATATTTAAAGATAAGCAAAGCATAAACTTTCATTAAAGTTTAAAAGTTGAGTAAAATGTGAGCTGCTTTATTTATTTCTCTTAAAGAATTTCTTTTTAGGGGCTGAGGAGATGGCTCAGTGGGTAAGAACAAGCTGCACAATTCCAGCTACTGGGAACCCACTTAAAAAGCTGGATTCAAGGGGCTGGAGAGATGGCCTAGCGGTTGAGAGCGCTGACCGCTCTTACAGAGGACCCAGGTTCGATCCCCAGCACCCACATGGCGGCTGAGAACCATCTGAAACTCCAACTCCAGGAGAACTCCAGTTCCAGGGGAATCCGACACCCTCTTCTGACCTCCGCGGCATTGCACGACACGGGTGCACAAACCTACATGCAGACAGCACACTCATACACATACAAAAATAAATAAAATTAAATTAAAAAATATTATTTATTCATTTATTCTTTCCTTCATTTTCTGTTTAATTTTTATTTACTTATTTCTTTATTTTTCCTGTTTCTTTATTGTTAGGTTGTTATTTTCTTTTTTATTGAAGAATACTAAATGAAAATAATAAATAAAAAAGAATAAATTAAAATGTCTTGTGTTAGTTATATATTTGTTTATTTATGTATGGTGTTTTTTTCTATTGTTGTTTTTGTATTATCCAGGGTTGTGGGTGGAAGGAAGAACAAGGCCTATGCTTTGGTTCAGTTGGAAAGAAGAGTGCTGTGGTGTGGATTTTTTATTTTTATTTTTTTA
>VZQC01011003.1:0-26426 GCA_009823505.1 Rhizomys pruinosus | reverse complement strand
TAAGGAAGAGGGTCTTGTAGAGGTCGAACCTAAGACAGGGACGGCCACATAATCGGCTGATGGTGCCACTCTACCTGGATATCTCCCCGAGCCTTCTTAATGTAAAGAAGGGGGATATGTGAGGAGCTGTAAGCCTGCTCATAAAGGGTTAACTCTGAAATAGCTTCAGAGCTGTTCTCTAAAAGTGCAGGCGTGCAGAGAAGCTTTCTGCCTGCATACCTGATGTTCCAGAGGAAGCTTATCACAAGCAAACAGTTTCTGCCAGTGCAAGCAGCCTGCGGAGGAAGCTTATCGCAAGCAAACAGTTTCTACCGGTGCAAGCAGCCCACCTGATAAACTTTTAACTTTTTACAAGAGTCACCCCCTACCTCCTCCCTTCTTCCCGCCTTTTGCTAAATATATACTGCTGTCTTTGTTCAATAAATGAGACCTCGACAAAGAGCTTGCCTGGTCTTGTCTCTCACTTATCTTACAGGTTTTTGGGGTCTCCCTCGGGTACCTGACGTTACATGTCCCTGCAGGCAGGGTCATAAGGTCCTTGTAAACTTAGGCCATTTGAAGTTTCCTCTTGTTTTACTCACTAGGTAAATATGTTGAAAGTGATGTTTTATTTTTATTGCCCTGTAATATCTCAAAGCGCTGTAATGCTTTCTATTCATCAGGTCTAACTACTGATACAGAAATGAAACTAAGAAAATGGAACGTTCACCAAATGATTTAATGAAGCGCCTGGTCCAATTAGTCCAACAAAAACATAGATCAAAAGTGACAGCTACCAGAACCTCTGCTGGTAACATTTGTTTTTGTAAACTGCAATGACTATTTGACCAATTCCTAGCCCAATTAGCCTGACCTAGCTATAGATCAAAAGGTAGCAGCTGTCCTGACATGTCTATGCTATCTGCTTTGTGAACTGTAATGACTGGGTGAACTCGGGGAGGAATTTCTTGAGATAATATGGCACATCATGAAAAGAGCCACAGGGTCCAAAATTACATAAAAAAATTCTACAAAAAAAAATCTACATAACTTGTTTTAAATGTTGCTCTGGACCCAGAAAATCTCAAACCCTTGGTTGTTAATTCAAGGGAGACATGCATGTGAAAGAATAAACAAACTTGGAGAGATGGCTCAGCAGTTAAGAGTGCCAACTGCTCTTGCAAAGGACCAGCGTTCGATCCTAGAACCCACATGGCAGTTAAGAACCCTCTTTAACTCTAGTTACAGGGGAATCCAACACCCTCTTCTGACTTCCGCAGCATTGCACCACACGGGTGCACCAACCTACATGAAGACAGTACACTCATACTCATAAAAAAATTGTTTTTACTTAAAAAAAATAAACTTTCTGACTCTTTTAAGAATACAAAGGTTTCTCCCCAATATGTAGTACCAGCTGTATTTCTTGTCAGATTCCATTTTGAGATGAATTTTTTTTATTTATTTCTGTATGTGTATGAATGTACTGTCTGCATGTAGGTCTGTGTACCCCGTGTCGTGCAATGCCGCGGAGGTCAGAAGAGGGCGTCGGATTCCCCTGGAACTGGAGTTCTCCTCGAATTGGAGTTTCAGATGGTTCTCGGCCGCCATGTGGGTGCTGGGGATCGAACCTGGGTCCTCTGTAAGAGCGGTTGGTGCTCTTAACCGCTAGGCCATCTCTCCAGCCCCATGAGATGAATTTCAATGTCCTTTGCTTTATTGTAGTTCTCCAACATCTGGGTAACATATTCCACTGAGTCCTGTTGCATCTTTCAACCTGTCTACGTTTTTGATTACCACCTTCAGGTCACACATGGTCATCAAGCAACAAGGGCCAACCAGCTGCGTATCACTCCTGGGGGAGATATTGGAGGTGATTAAGCCTTCCCTGCCTAAGCCGAACTACTCTAAACTCAACTTTTCTTTAATCTTAAGATTAAAAGAATTACTCTTTAGTAATTTAATTCCTGAAATTCACAGTATTTCTATCATTTTCTTGTCAGAAACTGTTCAAATCCTACCTAGAACCAAAATCTTGACAATTCCTAACATACCATTCTATGCATTAATTTTCTTCCTAAAACAACAGAAAGTGCATAGTAGACATTAGTGCTGCTGCAGTAACCATGGTTTTTAGACAAAAAAGCCCATACTCTGGCAACCCTAACAGGCTAGGTTTGCCCATCCATTTCCAGTGAGTCAGTTAAAAAAATGAGTAATGGGGCTGGAGAGATGGCTCAGTGGTTGGGAGCACTGACTGCTCTAGTGAAGGACCCTGGTTCGATTCTAGCACCCACATGGTGGCTGAGGGCTGTCTTTGGGCCAGGCATAGTGGCACATGCCTTTGATCCTGGTGCTGGGGAGGGGGGGCAAGGGGGAAGCAGAGGCGGGAAGATCTCTGTGGGTTCAGGGCCAGCCTGGTCTGCAGGGTGAGTTCCAGGCCAGCTGGGACTGGGGGGAGACCCTGTCTCAAAAAAAATTTTTTTTAATGAGTAATGGTAAAAAGCAGAGAGATTTATTCAATGTGGGCACATTGGGAAGAAGAACAGATGTCAAAAGGGACATGCTGTCCTAATAGGTTAACTATAAGCTTGGTCAGCTGCTTTGTGCTAGATGGGTGAGCCTTGGGGAAACAGAAACCTAAGGTGGCTCTAGATTGCTGTGGCAAGACCACTGCCTAATGGCCATAGCTCACAACATCTCCTCCCTTCTTTTAATTAAAAAAGAGGGGGAGTCCCATTTGTAGTGGTGGGTTTTAACCAACTCGGGGAGAAGGGACCTGGATTCTCCAAGGTTTTATTATCATTGGCACTTGGTATCTTTTTCGGAGGGGAGGAAGGGCATTTTGGCTGTTTATTTTTTGATACCAACCTCCATGCAAGCCAGATATTCTCTCAGGGAATTCAGAAGTGGTTCGTGGACCTTCCCTTGTGGTGCTTAGCATCGCACCCACATTGGTCCCCATATTGCACTCCATTGTGTGAGTCGATATGCATAGGTCTGAATCCTGTATAGCTCCTAAAGGAGAGGAGTCATTTGGCCTCACTAGCATCGATCTGCCGAATTTAAACTGAAAGCAGCGGGTCTATTAGTTGGCAAATGAAGGGGGGAGGAGTTATTCAGTTGATCCTGGTTCTGCCAGTCTGCAGTCCATGAGATCCAGGTGATGGTAATGAACCTGAATAGATCTTTCTGTTATAGAATCAACCTGTTGTTTGATAAAGGATATCAATCTGTTAAGAGCAAAAGGTCCTAAGGTTACCTACAAAAATGGGAGGACAATGAGGGGGTCCCAGAAATGGCATTAAAAGAGAGAGCATGGATGATTTCCACCATTCATCTGCTGCTGAGGAAAATTTTTGTTTATGTAGATGTTTACTTAGTTGATTAAGCTTTGTGACCTGAGTTTCAACTAATCCAGACTCATTAATGTAAAAACAGCATTCTTCACCAAGAAAAAGGCAAGTGCCTCCTTTTTCAGCAGTAATAAGATCTAAAGCCCTTCGATTCTGAAGGGCTACTTGGGCGAGGGAAGTAATCTGTCTCTGTAGGGAAGCTAATGATTTGGCAGAGGCATCTATTGCAATTTGGAATTGTTAAGTGTAGCTACAGAAGTTAAGGGAATGCCCTAGGGCCCCAGCAGCCAAGCCTGTTGCCACCGCAGCAGTGGCAAGAGAAATTCCTGCAACAACTGGAGGGAAGACAGTTCTTTTATGGCCAGGATGGACATAGAACATTTGGCTTTGAAACTCTGCAGGGGTAAGAACTGTTAGCTGAGGTATCAGAGTGATGGGGAGGCACAAAAGATTGTCTTCACAGGGGAGGATCAGGTTTTTAGAAAGAGTACCATTACACCAGAAAAAGAATCCTTTGGGGGCATAATAAGTGGAATTGGGTGTCTGAGTCTGGTTACATAGAAAAGTATTGGCATTACTGTAACAAAATGCAAATTGTTCCTGTTTGGGGAGGCTGAACAGCGAAACTCCTGTGATAGATAAGGTGTGTGATGAAGGGCTAATAGAAGTACTAAGAGGTTTAGGGTAGGGCACAGCTGTCAGTGGAGGTCTTCCCATGGCAGCACAGAGGAAACAAGCAGAAATATTTCCTATTCCCGAAATATTTTCAATCATTAAACCTTCTCTGAGAAGTGTAAGCCAAGAGAATGGGTGTGGGGAATTTAACAGGGTGAGCTGTACATTTAGCTCTTTTTCTTTATTTTGGATAGTCTCATGAACAGTTGATTGAACCTGAACAAGGGCACGCCATATGTATACAATGCTGTTCAGATAAACTTCGAGCTTGTTCATGTACATAGCTCCCTTAACAGGTGAGGTCCATCTGGTATCCCAGGGATCCCAAACAACGAAGGTAAGTCCTTCATTTGTTTTAAAAAGGGAGGGGCCCTTATATGGGTGTTTGTCAAGGGGTAAATCCTTTTTTGGCATTTGAGCTTGCAATGCCACGGAGGTCAGAAGAGGGTGTCAGATTCCCCTGGAACTGGAGTTAAAGACGGTTCTCAGCCACCATGTGGGTGCTGGGGATCGAACCCGGGTCCTCTGCAAGAGCGGTCGCCACTCTTAACCACTAGGCCATCTCTCCAGCCCCAGCTAACATTTTTATTTAAAGCACTCTCACACATTTTCTTTCCATCTTATCATTATCTTCTTTTAAAACATTTTTTCCACCAAGCTGTTCATACCATTACTAAGTGTTCAGATCATTTTCTTATAAACATGGATTCAATAAAAATCCCAGCAGGACTGAAAGTTCTGGCCCACCAATCCTTCCACTTTTTTCTATGGAGCTGCTAGTACATGCTATTCTGGTTATGCCTCTGAACAGTTTCTCTTTACTTATCCCTCCAGTTATATTTCCTTTGGGGAGCTCTCTGCTTTCAACGACCGATCTATTCTCCTCAAGGCTGGCAATCCTCTTTTAGCCTTTATTCCTTTTATCTGATTTCATGATAGACAGGTGTCAGGAATGGAAGGTAGGGGAAAAGGTTTCTTTCTTTAGTCCCCGATCTTTTCTAAATACCTAGAAATGAAAAGAGACTTGCTCGTGTTTTAGAAGCGGTGGACTGAGGCCTCCCTGGATCATGGAGTTGCCTGATAGCGTCTGAGAAGGAACATCCTGAGGTTCCTGCAAGTTCCTGTGTGGGAGACACGTAAAGAACATTCCTGCTTGTGAGTCTACTGAGGAATAGCAAGGCCAACATCACTTTCTGTTAAGAGAAAAGATGAAAGAATGAACCTTCTGACCGTTCAGGTTAGGGTCTTATAACAGCTCAGCATTCATCCTGAATATTACAAATCACTAATTGAATATGAAGGCTGCTTTCATTTCTTTGTTTATTTCATGTGGAGGTTGGTCATGAGTCTATCTATTTGGGTATGAGAAATGGACAGGAGCACTACAAGCGGACAGGAGCACTACAAGTGGACAGGGGCACTACAGGTGGACAGGGGCACTACAAGTGGACAGGGGCACTACAGGTGGACAGGAGCACTACAAGTGGACAGGGGCACTACAGGTGGACAGGAGCACTACAAGCGGACAGGAGCACTACAAGCGGACAGGAGCACTACAAGCGGACAGGGGCACTACAGGCGGACAGGGGCACTACAGGCAGACAGGGGCACTACAAGCGGACAGGAGCACTACAAGCGGACAGGAGCACTACAAGCGGACAGGAGCACTACAAGCGGACAGGAGCACTACATGCGGACAGGGGCACTACAAGCGGACAGGAGCACTACAAGCGGACAGGAGCACTACAAGCGGACGGGAGCACTACAAGCGGACAGGAACACTACAAGCGGACAGGCACACTACAAGCGGACAGGAGCACTACAAGCGGACAGGGGCACTACAGGCGGACAGGGGCACTACAGGCAGACAGGGGCACTACAAGCGGACAGGAGCACTACAAGCGGACAGGAGCACTACAAGGTAGTTTTTTGCTTCAAGCGCTGAGATGGAACCCATGGCCTCAGCAATAGCTAAGCATATTGTTTATTGTATGCTGCACCCAAGCTCCCCACACCATGCAAATTTTTATATTTGTTGCTGTGGCAACCGAGACAGAGAACAGAGACAGATAGAAGACAGAGAGATTCAACCAGCAGTGAGTAGAGGAAAATCTCAAAGGCCCCAAGAACAGACTTGAACTCTAATATTCTAACACCCCCCCCCACCCCCCACCCTGCCTCAGATTCCCCTCTTCAGCCAACTAGCTAAGTAATTTTAGGTAAGCTACTTTGTCTTTTTTAAAGGTCTAAGGGCTCTTCCCTTCAGATTAAACACGTGTTGATTACAGCCATGCCTAGCTTTTAATGTAGGGTTCTGGGATTCAAAGTCAGATCCTCATGCTCACTCCTGAGTCATCTCCTGGGACCCAGTTTTTACCTTAATAAGGTCCCTACCTTCCTCTCACCACTCTTGTCTCTCACTGTCACATCATAGTTCATGTTGGTAGGGTAGCCAGAGATGAAGACCTAGATGCAGGTTCCACAGATATCTCTTGTTCTCTCGGTAGTCATCATCAAGTGGATCTTGGTTGGTGCAGGATGTGGCCAGCTCTGGTTGGCAGTGGATCCCTGAGAACTTCCACACCCAGCTGCTCCATCTTAGAATGTCACACAGGCCTGGGTCCCTGGCCTGCTGGGCAGTTACATTTGACTTGTTCCACACTGCCTCTAGAGGGCAGCACAAATTACAGTCCCTGCTAGGTGGCTGAGATCAACTCAAGATGCCTGACTGAAGTAGAGGATTCACCCAAAGCCCCAAAGCCTGAGTGTACATTACTGGAGCTAGAGTTGAGTGAGGTCCATGTTCTACCCATGAGCATGCAGGCCAGCGTGGCGGGTTAGTCTTATGTGGTCACAATTCTCACCTCCACCCCCAGACTTAGTAAACGTTTCTTTTTTTTTTTTTTTTTTGTCTTTTTGAGACAGGGTCTCCCTGTAGCTCCAGCTGTCCTGGAACTCACTTTGTAGACCAGGCTGGCCTTGAACTCACAGAGATCCGCCTGCCTCTGCCTCCCAAGTGCTAGGATTAAAGGCGTACGCCACCACACCCAGCCTTAGTAACGTTTCTTAACCTCTCCAAGTTTCTGTTTCATTTAAATAGGATGCTTTTTTATGGCACTTTTTTGTATAAGTGAGAGTACATGTTTTGTTAGATCCTGTGGATTGGATTGGTTATGTGGAAGCCATCTCAAACCCCTTTTCCACTGAACTCATTTCTTCCACCAAAATCCTTGGAGCCTTCTAGAACTAGGTGTATTCAAACAAGAACTTTGTTCTAAAAAAAGAAAAGCATAAGTTTATCTTAGTTCCAAAATCTAAGTAGGGGTGGGAATTTAGTGCCCTGCAGCTTTCCCACCACTCATCTGCCTCCCTCTGCATCTGTCTTTACCACATTCTCTCATTCTCTAGAACAGTTTCCGCCATCTTTCTGGTTCACATAAGGAAAATACCTCCCAGGGCCATTCCAAGCTCAAACATCTCCCAAGTATGCAAAATACCTAAAGAGTACCTACAGAACCTGACTGTCCAAGCTTTAAATCAGGTGCCCACATCCTCCTCAGTCAGCTGTAAACAGACACCTGGGGGTTTGTTCCATGAAATGGCATGGAGGGGCTACGCTGAGACAGTGGGAGGAAGAGGGGGTGGTAGGATTTCCCAAGGAAGATGGAGAGTAGACCACAGTAAAGGTATAGCCTGAAGGAGTCATACAGGAAATATAAGCCTCGGCTTTAACTCAAGGCTATCATCTAGTTGGGGAGATGGAAATATTTTCAGTTTAAATGAATTTTCATGCTAAGGATGATAATGTAGGAAAAAATAGAAATAGCCAGTAGTGATAAAAGAGCTTCTTAAGATTCAGTGAAAGGGTCTGGGCTGGTGGCTTGACTGTACGGTGCTATCTGAAAATCATGTTCCTGGGGACTCCCTGCCCTAAAAGCTCTAGAACCCACTTTTTCTTATGTCTTAAAAAACAAGAAACAAAAACCCTGACTTTAACAATGAAAAAATAGGAGACAGGTGTTGTCAGAGAAGAAAACCATTGGAAATGTTTTTTTGTTTTATTTTTTGGTTTGGGCAGTAATCCCTGGAATTAAGCCATGAAAGGGCATTTACTACACAAACAAAGGAGGTCACAAAACAGGATTGATAAAATGAAGAAACATAAGTGGAGTTCAAAGAAAAGACATCAGGAAGTTGGAGACAGACCCAAGAAGCCAGCACATCACATTCGTGCTCTGCTACTTTCTATCTGAGCTGATAGTAAAAAAATACTTGAACCTCTTTCTGAACTTCCCTGTTTAGTTCTGCAGTGATAGGCACTGACCCTGCCTGCAGGGACATGTAACGACAGGTACCCGAGGGAGACCCCAAAACCTGGAAGATAAGTGAGAGAGAGAAACGAGACCAGGCAAGCTCTTTGTCGAGGTCTCAATTTATTGTAGGGTAAACATACAATTTATAGGGCAATGAGGCGGGAAGAAGCAGGAAGAGGGGAGGGGGTAGAGGGTAACTCTTGTAAAAAGTTAAAAGTTTATCAAGCGGGCTGCTTGCACCGGCAGAAACTGTTTGCTTGCAATAAGCTTCCTCTGGAACATCAGGTGTGCAGGTAGGAGGCTTCTCTGCACACCTGCACTTTTAGAGAACAGCTCTGAAGCTATTTCAGAGTTAACCCTTTATGAGCAGGCTTACAGCTCCTCACAAGGCACACAATTTGTTTCAAGGCTTTGCTACAGAACTCAACCAGAGGGGCTGGAGAGATAACCTAGAGGTTGAGTGCCAACTGCTCTTGCAGAGGACCCAGGTTCGATCCCCAGCACCCACATGATGGCTGAGAACCGTCTGTAACTCCAATTCCAGGAGAACTCCAGCTCCAGGGGAATCCGACACCCTCTTCTGACCTCCGTGGCATTGCACGACATGAGTGCACAAACCTGCATGCAGACAGTACATTCATATACATTAAAAAAAAAAAAAAAGAAAAAGAACTCAACCAGAATATATTATGAAGATACTCTGTAACCATAAAGTCTTTGTAATTGTATTTTCTTACTTTTGATGAGCAGACTCACAAGTTGCTGAAACTAGAAGGGGTTCTGAGCATAACTCATTTGGCCCAGTTTTCCCATTGTCCAAGTGAGGAAACCGAAGGCCAAAAAGTTGACATGATTTGCTGAAGGTTAGAGAGGTAGTTAGCAGTGGGTAACTGGCCTTGCAGATTTAAATGAAGAGGGGGAATGGGAAAGTCATTCCTAGAGGGAGAAATCGCGAACGAAATAACTGAGAATGGAGCGGAAGTGGCACGCTGTGGGAAGTCACGCTGTGAGAGGAGGACGTCTTCGTGAGGAGGACGTCTGCGTGAGGAAGGCATCAGGCCACCTCAGGCTACCAGAGAGGGTGGTGGAAGCGCCCAAGCGGCCTGTTGCAATCTGGGTTCCTGGGCAATGCAGGGTGTGATTAAATTGTTTTGAGGTAAAGCCCAGGATTGGATTTTTTTTTTTTTTACGCCCTAGAGCCTGTGCTGCAGGAAGTCTGCAGAGCGCACCTCGAGAAACACCAGTGTTTCACAATACTATCTACTGATTACACAAAAGAAATGGCTTCTTCTGAGTGTGTGCTTGTAGGGTAGTAAGAACTGACCACGAACCAGATTATGAGGTCCCTTCTGCTGGTTCAGGAAAGTGGCTCTTAACTTAGTGCCACTGACTCACCAGCGCTACTTTCTGGAGTTTCTTTGTCCCCAACCTCCAGAGGTGCCCTTTCATACTCACTGTGCTGGCTAATACTGTCAAGTTGGCAGGATGAGTCACCTAGGAGACAAATCCACGGGCATGTCTGTAAGGGAGTTTCTACATTGGGTTAATTGAGGTAAGATGACCCACCCTAAATGTGGGAGACACAAACCCTCAGGCTGGGGTCCTGGACTGAATAAAAAGGGGAAAAGGATGGGGCTGGAGAGATGGCCTAGCAGTTAAGAGTGCCAACTGCTCTTGCAGAGGACCCAGGTTCCATCCCTAGCACCCACATGGTGGCTGAGAACCATCTTTAACTCCAGTTCCAGGGGAATCCGACACCCTCTTCTGACCTCCGCGTGTGCATAAACCTACATGCAGACAGTACATTCATACGCATAAAAAAATTTTTTTTAAAAAGGGGAAAAGGAAAGTGAGCTGAGGACCAGTGTTCATCTCTCTCTGTTTCCTGATGCCGAATGTAATGCGACCAGTGGTCTCAAGCTCCGGCTACCATGATCCCCCCTATCATCCTAAACTGTACCTTTAAACTGTGAACCAAAACAAATCCTTCCCTCTAGCAATTTTATCAAATATTTTGTCAGAGCAACAGGAAAAGTAACTAATACATGTGTCTGGAGTCTTTTGGATAGGTTTACACCCAGCCCAAGAAGCAACAGAACCCATTTAGATGTTGAATTCTTAGACCCTGTTCCTATCTATCTATCTATGTATCTATGTATCTATCTATGTATCTATCTATCATCTATCTATCTATCTATCTATCNGCTGCTTGCACCAGCAGAAACTGTTTGCTTGCAATAAGCTTCCTCCGGAACATCAGGTGTGCAGGCAGGAGGCTTCTCTGCACGCCTGCACTTTTAGAGAACAGCTCTGAAGCTATTTCAGAGTTAACCCTTTATGATCAGGCTTACAGCTCCTCACACAATGCCGTGGCGGTCAGAAGAGAGCATGGGATTCCTCTGGAACTGGAGTTAAAGACAATTCTTAGCCACCATGTGGGTGCTGGGAATCGAACCTGGGTCCTCTGCAAGAGCAGTCAGAGCTCTTAAACGCTGAGCCATATCTTTCTATCATCTTTCTTTACCACTGAATTGTCCTCCATTGTGTAGATGTACCTAATTTTTGTCATCCACTCGCCAGCTGAAGGGCATTTGGGTTGGTTCCAGCTCTTCACTATTGTGAAGAGAGCTGCAATAAACATGGATGTGCAAGTATCTTTGCTGTAGGATAAATCTTTGGGGTATATAACCAGGAGTGGTATGACTGGGTCAGGTGGTAGGCTCATTTTGAGTCTTTTAAGTTTGCTCCACACTGCTTTACATAATGGTTGTACAAGTTTACATTCTCACCAGCAGTGGATGGGTGTTCCTTTCCCTACAACCTCTCCAGCATTTGGTGTCTTTTGTTTATCCAAGTGAGATAATATCTGAGAGTGGTTTTAATTTGTATTTCCTTAATTATTAATGATGTTGAACACTTTTTAAGATTTCTTAATTACCATAGCATTGTAAGATCTTTTTCTAACCCACAGATGTCTATGTGTTTACCTATTTCCATTTTGAAAGCTTTTGGTAACCTTAAAGATTATGGCAATAGCCCAGAATATGATAGATTAAAAATATCAGAAGGAAAGAAACAGGAGTGAGAGTGTTTTTCATTGTAGCAAAATGTATTGACAGTCTTTTGTAAAAAATAAAAATAATTAAAATATTGTGCATAAAATTTACCTGAACAGTAAATGAGGTAATATGTTTTCCAGCTGTGTTTGCATACTGAGTTTGTAATTTTATCCTCTGATGACTCTGAGTATTTTTTCACATTTATTGATTTCTGACAAAAGTCACCATTAACAAAAAATATTCTGGAAGAGAAAGTTCTTAGTTTTTCTGGCAAAAAGAGAATCCTAAAGAAATACCTTTTCTTTCTTTACAATAAAGAAACCCAGACTACATTTTTTAGAAATTTGTATGCATACATAATTCAAGTATCACAGACTCATATGGCACTTTCTTAGCTATAAACTTATTTAGTATTTGACATTTATCTGTTACAGAGAAATCCTATCATTGTTGTTATTATTATTATTATTGAAAGAAAAATTATAGAAAACTATGAATGGTGAGTTATTTTGGTTTTCCTTGGATATTAGTTAACATTGAAAAAAGTCTACATAAGTTAACCATAAGTAGTCCTTACCAATCCGAACACTTAACTCCTAAATGACACTCTTCATTCATTAACCTATGCATGGATTCTTATGTTTGCCAGTTCAGATAGTTGACAAATTGTTTCCATTTTTTTTTCCATGCTTGGCCTGGTGCTATGTCCAAAGGATACAGAAATGCTACCCATAGTCCCCATTCTCTACATAGGGAGACAGCACATAAAAGCATGTTTTAAATGAAAATATATGATGGGGTAAGGGAAAGGGAGGGAAAAGTGTCAGGTTAAGATCAGTGTAAACTCAGCTCTGGCTGTTACAATAGGATCCCCCATAAGGCTGCTTTTGCAGGACACATTCTTTATTCATGATATATTCTATAGAGAGCTGAGGTGTTTCCAAGTATTCCTGCCCCCAGCACACTTCCTACAAAGTACCCTTGAATACTAATATGAGAAGTAACACTAAAAAGGAGGAAAGCTATACAATTATTATGTCATTATTATTGTGAAATATAATATCTCTTTTATATGCTGTCATTACACATGTGATATTGAGATAGTCAGGAGAGTCAAAGGGAGAGGAGCAGAAAATTCAAACCCTTTCTGCTCTAGCCATTTCGTCTGGAGGGAAGCAGCTACCAGAGTCTTTATGAGACACCTTCATTCCATACCAAAATATCATGCTCTGAAACAAATGTCGACTGCATGCCACCTGTTCTTTGAGCTACAGGTAGAGACAAAATGAAATAACCAGGAGTCATTCTCCTGATTGGCTGTGGGGAATTTAAAACATGAACAGGAGAATAAATATGATGTTAATGAGAATACCAAAAACTTTGAAGCAAAATTTGTTCTAGCTTGTTGTGAGTTTAGACTAGCATTTCTTCTCAAATTTAGTTTATTACCTTACTGAATCCTTTGTAATTTTGTATCAGAGATTAGGAATATGTCATTTCAATACATGTAAGTCAAAACAAATCCCGTGTTTTTTTTGTTTGTTTGTTTGTTGTTGTTGTTTCTTTGTTTGTTGTTGTTGTTCTCTTGTTGTTGTTTCTGAACAGCTGTTGAACAGTAAAATTTTAAGTCAGGAGAATTACAAGCATAAATTGGAGAAGAAAACACCGTTACAGATGTCCCCTGTATTTCTAACTTAAACACACCTTGAAGCATCTTTAAATATTGATGAGTTAAGGTTAGTGTTTTGTGTGTGTGTGTGTGTGTGTGTGTGTGTGTGTGTGTGTTTCCTTTAACCAGGACAAAAAGAAAAGCTGTTTATCCTATACAGATTTTTGCCTTACTGAATACTTTCTCTTGACAAAAGCGTCTTTTCATTGACTTAATAGCTGAACAAATGGTACTTTCAGTAAGTATCTGTCATTTGCTAGGATTAGAGCCAGATGGGCTGTAGGAAAATTGCTAAGAGCCAGCTTCTACAATAGACCATGCAAATTCATCTCTGGTCACAGGTAAAAGAAGTGATAGTAAAGAGATGAATCTGGGGGCTGGAGAGATGGCCTAGCGGTTGGGAGCGCCGACCGCTCTTGCAGAGGACCCGGGTTCGATCCCCAGCACCCACATGGCGGCCGAGAACCGTCTGAAACTCCAATTCCAGGAGAACTCTAGTTCCGGGGAATCCGACACCCTCTTCTGACCTCTGCGGCATTGCACGACACGGGTGCACAAACTTGCATGCAGACAGTACATTCATACACATACGGAAATAAATAAATAAAAAAAAAGAGATGAATCTGGGAAACAGACATCTATGCATAATATGGCTTTGCACTGATGGTACAAGGTCAAGGCTGTCCTCTCAAATCAAATCAGGCAAAACAAGGGCCAGGATGATGGGTTTTGTCTTCTCTTGAGTTACTGCAAGATCACATTATGGAGCTCTGACTCCACAATGCACTAGGCGGCAGAACCTTCACAACAGTGCTCACTATGCATACCAATTTTATTGCTGAATTAACTGACTGTAAAAGTAAAAAAAAATTACAAAGTTATTTGTAAGAAAAGTCAAAGGAGTTGAAGAAGAGCAAGTTAAATTGTAATCCTAATCTCTCTACAGTTTAGCCTCCACTGCATTCAAGAATGTCAGGATTTTTAAATTGTACAGCTCAAAAGGAGGATGTCATACACAAATGAACAAACCTTAATCTTTTACCAGTACACCTTCCATAACACAAGCAACTAATCGCCTAACCTATCCAAATATCCCTATTTCATCTGAATTTGAAAAGCTTCTTAAACACATTTCCTTTCTCCCACTTCATTAATACCAACCATGAGAAATCTCCTTTATTGCCCTCCCAATGCCTAGAGAATAAACCAATGAATACGTAATAATTAAAAAAAATCCTTCAGCTTCTATTTGCTTCAATATACTTGGAACAATAGTGGATAGCTTCTAAATTCTGTGCAAAATTCTGTGCCTGTAACATGATTTATAGTAATTTTTTATGCTTGACATTTGGTTTCATTGATCTTCCCAAGTACAGAAAGATTAGTCAGAGGTGAGTATCTATTCCAAGTATCAATTTATTAGAAAAGTCTTATCATACTTTCTAATGGTCTCATGTGGGACACAGTGCATATTATTTTTCTTCTTTTAGAATAGAATCGAGATATATTTTCCAGACTGTTTTACAATGCTTGTTAATGTCAAATATATTAAAATCATATTTTATGCAATTTTACAAAATTATGGATCCACAAATGTTGGTTTTATATATGTTATATATTTTGGCTTTTTATTTAATTTGTCAAATAATTTTAGATGCTTTGAAAAAGTTGTTTCAATAAATGGTTTCAATATTTGAAAAGTGACAAACTGTCAAACATTTGAAGAGAAATCACATTTGCTCTAAATGTAAATAAAAAGTGACATGGAGAACTGTTAAGAACTGTGAGAGAAAAGGAGTCAAATCTCATATTGCTAATCAGCTGTCACTCTATGTGGGAGCCAGCAGGCTGTACTCTACAAGGAAACTGGCAAAGGGTGCATACATCAAGTGGGACCTCTGCCACCATTAGTATCAACACAAACACAAAACATAGGAAATGAATGCTCTGAGTTCACTACATTCACACTGTAAACACAAGGAAAATAAAAATTGAATTTCTGTTTAAAAAAGGATAAACGGAATGGTCAAGTTATGTGAGATTCAGAAAATACACAGAAATCCCATTCTACCTTTCTGTGATGTCATTACTTTCTCTAATATTATATTTCTCCTTGTTTTTCTCTAACTAAATGTGATCAACAATAGGTTTGTCCCATGTCTAGAATTGTCCTAACAAAAGCTCTTCTTTTTTCCAAAGCACATTTAAAGATTTACATTTTAACAGTAAAATCGCATGCAGGTGAAAAGAAGTATAACTTTACATTCTCTCTTTTTTTCCCATCATATGAATATTAGTATTCCTTTATGATAGAACACACCATAGGATTACATAAGGATAAATTATGAATGGTCATAGCATGTATCAATAACAAGAGAAAATATTATTTTACAAAATATTTTAACTATTAAATATAATCTTTTTTTTTTTTTTTTACCAAAAGATTTCACGTTTTTCCCAAGGAAGTGCTTGAAGGTTCCTCCTTGGCAAACCCAAACAACCATCAGTCCTGCCCCCATGATCCACACTGGGGTCCCTCCCCTCCATGGTCACCCAATGAAGTCCACCAAGCATGTGTCCTGTCTTGATCTTCCTGCACTGGCCTCCATGACACAGCATGGGTAGTCAAACGATGGCAGTCTACACTCTGAAGAGGCTGAAATCCCAGTAGCCACTCAGTCCACAAGCTGGACATCTCAGTAGTCCCCATAGTTTATTTTCAGATTTCATAACTTTGATTTATGTGTGGAGTGTATGTACACATATTTTGGAATAATTAATATCAAATAGGAACAAAAAAGAGAGAGAAAAACCTATTCAAAGAACTGACCAAAACAGTAAACCTGTGCACCAAAAAGGTCATAAAAGACTGAGAAGAAGATGCAAGACAGGACTTGTGTATGATGGAATCCATGAGCTCTGACTGGGGGAGGGGGGCGTGAGGGGTAGGCATGGATGGGGGAATGAGTCTAAATTTGATTAAGAAATGTTGTAGGAAATGTGCTCAATAAAAATTAAAAAAGGTTTTTCTTTTTTTCTTTATTTTTTTGGTCCTTTTGAGACAGGGTCTCCCTGTAGCCCCAGCTCTCCTGGAACTTGCTCTGTAGACCAGGCTGGCCTTGAACTCACAAAGATCCGCCTGCCTCTGCCTCCCAAGTGCTAGGATTAAAGGTGTGCGCCACCACGCCTAACTAAAAAGTTTTTCTTTTTTAAAAAAGGTTTTTAATATTTTATTTTTACTTTATGTGTATCAGTCCAGTACCTGAATGGATGTGAGTGCACCCATATCATGTGATGCTCATGGAGGTGAGAAGGGAGCCTCAGATGCCCTTAACTGGAGTTACAGACAGTTTTTTGCCTCATTGTGGGTGCTGGGAATCAAACCTGAGTCCTCTGCAAGAGCAATCAGTGTGCTCTTTACTGCTGAGCTAGCTCTTCAACTTCCTAATGATGTTTTTCTATTCTGTTTTTAATGGTGCTACTGGTTTAGCACATTTATAAGGCTGTTTTTTTTTTATTTTTGAGACAGAGTTTCTTGTAGCTCAGGTTGGCGGAGGTTGACACTGAGCTTCTGCGTGGTAGAATTACAGGTCTGTGTCATGATGGCAGGCTAGAATTTTGACGTTCTCTGCTATGGGAGCAATTCAGCCACAGAGACATGTTTTTTGGTGTCTGGCTATCCTTGGAAATATGGACACCATTGTCCTGGCATTTATACCCTCATGGATACTAAGGCCTGAGGCTGGTGGCATGTGAGGCTTGGCTATATTACAACTGTAGTCACATTTATAACAGTGGAGGTTGTTCACAAGAATGCCCCAGCTATATTCCAAGGCATATCTGTAGTGACTAGAACTGTCCGTTTGCAGGTGTTTGACCATAGGGGACAGTGATGAGCGCTGGAGCCTGTGGATGGATGTGTGCTGCAGAAGGCCTCAGGGCCTGGGGCTGGAGGAATGCATTCCTGTAGCAGTAGGGCCAGGCATAGGTGCCAAGTGTATGGTAGCAGGTAGTAGGTCAGTGGAGGACTAGCTGTTAGCAGATTTCTACTCAATGAACTCTCTGTTGGAGGGAGAGAGGGATAGAAAAGAAATGGGGGAGGACGGAAGGAGAGAGAGAGAGTACAAAAATAATATTCTTCAGGTTTATCAATGGCAAAAGCAGCAGGTAGTCCACAATGGGTACACTGAAACATGTATTCCTAGTAGAAGAAGTGTCTGAGTACTGTAAAACACAGTGGGATCCTCAGTATCTGTTGGCCATAGCTATCAGCGTTCAGAGGATGACTCTGTGACCTGCCATGTGTCTGACACTGACAGTTCCCCACAGAACATTTTCTACCAGCTTTGTTTAGCAGTCAGAGTGAAGTCTACCTGGCACTTGTTAGGGTATAAAACCAAAGTGGGTGCTTAGGGTTCCTGGGAAGTGCCTCCAGTGCTGGCCTGGGAAGGTACTGCTTTACCTCAGTTTTACTCAATGTTAGGAGACCCTCTCGGCAGGGCACTCCCATCAGTTCTAAGCAGAGTCAACCTAGTTTTGGAAAGGTGCTTGCAACATCAGACTGTTCTTGCTTTGTGTTCTGTGTTATTCTTAGTTCTTAGCTGACTGTTCTCTCCACTGCCTGCTGGAGCTTCTTAAATCAACTCCTGAAGTATCTAATAATTAGAGTCTTTGATAGCTTTTACTAACCCTCAAGTGAACCATTTCCCTTTACACCAAAGGAGGCTGTCATCACTTCCTTGACATTTTAGTAATACCACTCCTACTTATTTTATTATAATTTTTATTTCAAAAAAAAAACAACATCCAAAATAGCAAGTTTCTATGAATAGCTTGGTTCACTTGCTACACAATGTTCTCTGAGTGTTAGATCTTCACTGGCCTATATTTTTACTGTTTTTGTTTTGAGGCAAAATTTCACTCAGTTACTGGAAATGGCTTTGTACTTGCTGTGCTCATGCTTTATCTTTTCAATTAACTGAGGTCAAACCCCTGAGGCACCCAGCCTGTTGATACACGATGCCTTGTGTGCAGCCTTTCAAGATGTTCTTCCTTTCTTGGACCAGAGCTCAAAGTTTCCTGGGACTGCAAACTCCAGCCAGCTGTTCAATGACCTGAGTCTTAGCCCTGGTAGAGAGGAGAAGGGGGAGGAGAGAGGACATGAACCCAGGGAGAGAAAGAGAGAGAAAAAGAATAAGGAAGGGACAGACTCAAGGAGGAGACCAGGAGGAATTCAATGAGGGAAAAACTTGGTTTATTGCTGTAATCTGGGGTATTATACTGGACCTTGTGGGGATTGGGGCATACAGGATTTCACACCATATACTCCAGATCACTACAGGAATGTGACAATGCTTTGCCCAAAGCATCAAAGACAGTTGGCCCCAGGCAGGTTTCAAAGGCAAGCAGATCATCAAGACTCCAGCCTGAGGGCTGGGGGTTGCCAGCTGACTTCCTAAGTGCTTCTGCCAAATGGAATCCCTACATAATACACAGTAAACTGAGACCATAGTTTTGATAGACTTATACTCTCTAAAGGTAAAATGTTGATTTATAAATTTATAAATTTATAATTAAATGAAAACTGGTTCTCTCAGTTATTGTTGAATTCAAATATCATGCATTTAGTATCTGGAAAGATGTCTCTGTAGTTAAAAGCAATTGGTTTTCTAGCATAGGATGAGGGTTTGTTTCCCATCACCTACAACAAATGGTAGTTACTACCAGGGATATGACCCCCTCTTCTTGATTGTCTGGACATTGTATGCACAGGTATACGTACACACATTCAGGCAAAACACACAGACACATAAAATTAAAAAAAAATAATGTGTAGGAGAGATGGCTCAATTGTTAAGAACACTGGCTGTTCTTGCAGAAGACCTGAGTTCTAATCCCAGCACCCAAACAACAGCTAACAACTGTCAGTAACTCCAGTTCCACAGGTTCTAACACCCTCCTCTGACCTCTCTGGGCATTGCATGACACAGATGTTCTTGCACACATGCAAGCAATACACTCATACACATAAAATAAAATTAATAACTAAAAATAAAATAAAATAATAAATGAATCATACATTTAGCTTTAGAGAAATTCAATGAGATATGTTAATTCACCTAAAAATGTAATATTAGAATCTACAAATTTCACAAAATCAGGTAAGAAGTACTTAAAAATATCCAACCATTCAAAATAGAAAATGAAAGGAAATAAACTAATATGATAATTATAAACATGATCATCTGTTTTAGCTAAAATAAGCGAGTATTTTGTCAAACATATCTATGAAAGTTGTCTGTCTATGCAGTTAACAAATAAAAGACTTTAGAATAAATTGAGGTAAAACTTATTGAGTATGTGAATACCGAATGAGCTAATCCAGACCCAGAAACACAAATAACCATATGTTCTCTCTTATTTGGGGAATCCCAGTTCCAAATCTTTAGATGTGAGTGTGTAACCTGATGTAATTTCAGAAGCCAGGAAAGTAGAAAGGGACTATGACAAGAGTAGGGAGACAGAACTCTAGAGAGGCAGATCATCCCATACAAGGGATATTAAGGAGAAATGGGAGAAATGATAGACATAAGGAAACATGTTATTTTAAAAGCTTACTTAACATATATATATATAAAAATATATATAATATTATATAAATTATGTATATAATATTATGTATTAAATAAAGTTACACAATGTAAGATGATAATGCCCCCTCCCAAATCTCCATAGAATATTTAACTAAAATGTCAGTGGCAGTTATGGGAAACCTTTCATTGAAGTGTTGGTCAGGGGAGTGGTTTACATGACTCTCCTAAAAATATCCTTAGTTGCCTCCCAGATATGAAGTTAAGACCTTATTACTGACTTATTAAGACAACACGCACTTCAGGTACAGATAAAGCTGAAACTGACCTAAAAGCCTCTTCCTTGAGGAGTAACTCTCATATTATCACGGGGTTCTATGCAAACTAAAAAAAGTGAAAAGCAATAAATAGCCCAACATAGACTTAGACCTGTAAACCACAGCAATAACCAATGTAGCATGATACCCTCAATAATGCAATAGTGGTACTTTTATCTTGGGATTAACCAAGAGCTTTCTAACAGGACTTAACACCCACTCAATAGGAGAGACTTCATGCCTAGTACTATAAACTCAAACAAATAATAGTAACTAAAAAGGGTATAGATCTCAGAAGGGCAATCTGCTATTGCCAATTTCCTAAATCAATATAACTTTCTGTCTTTTAAATAGTCAATGTTGCTCCCACACGTAGGTGTAGCTCTTACCCTTCATCAAGAAGATGCTTTTTGAAGGAGATAGCCCCTAATACAGAGATCTACAACTGGTCAAAGTGCAGAGAATACGTGGCAATGGTTTCCTCAGCCCCAATTGATACATCTACAACAAACCCCCTATACTCAAGGCTCAGAGAACATCTTTGAAATGGAAGTGGAAGGATTGTAAGGGACAGGGGACAAGGGCAGCTGCTTCTTGGTAGTGTCTTCTAGACATGATGCAGATGCTGTACTTGTGAAGTCTCAATAAGATGGTTGTCTAACTTTGAAGCATAATGCCAGTGCCAATGTGGATAAGGAAGTTTACCAAGATCGTGACCATAGATGAGGGGCTATAAGCAATCAAT
The DNA here is from genome assembly GCA_009823505.1 of Rhizomys pruinosus. Lineage (NCBI taxonomy): Eukaryota > Metazoa > Chordata > Mammalia > Rodentia > Spalacidae > Rhizomys > Rhizomys pruinosus. The sequence goes on along the minus strand of VZQC01011003.1, from coordinate 5,723 downwards.
ATCTGCTGAGAAAGAGAAAGTGAGTTTTCTTTAGGATGAGTCATCAGTAGGTTATACAGCCCCCAAAGGTCAATCCTAAACACATGTACAGATGAGCAACACTAAACGGACTCAGTAGTGTGTGTGTGTGTGTGTGTGTGTGTGTGTGTGTGTGTGTGTGTGTGTTATAATACTAAGTATAGAAGAGGTCATTAGTTTGAAAGGGAATAGGACACATGGGAGGAATTGGAGGATGGATAGAGAGGGCTGAAAATTATGTAATTACAGTATGTTATTCTCAAAAGAAAGAAGGAAAGATAAAGTCTGAGGTATCTTAGTGAACGAAACATTCCATGTTCAGAATTTTTCAGCTTTAAGATCACAATGGCAGCTTCAAACCCACTCTGGTTTTCCAGTTGGTGGCCTTTTCCCCAGAAATAATGCATAATGATATGAGCTACTTTCTTAGAATCATTTTCTGTCATGTACGCATTATGGATACATTTTATATGTGTATTCAGATAGGAGGTTACCATCTTCATAGACACATGTATATGCATTCTACTTTCTTAGATAAACCTGAAAAAGGAATCAATTTTAGAAATGGAAAATAGAAACTCTTATATTGACATATGATTTTATATTGTAAAACATTCAGTTTAACAACTCCATTTTGATTATTATAGTTTAAACAAATAGGGGTAGTCTGTGTGTGTGCATGTCATATATGTATGTTTTGGATTTAGCATTTATTATTAAAGTATATTAAGAATTTTTTGTTTTAGAACAAAAAAAAATCAGCCCGTTCATGATGCAGCTCGTGAACCTCAGCAATCATTCTATTTCCAGATAATCTGCTTATGGATGAAAAAGAATTAGTCAATCTTTCTTATTAATTAGCCCTTCATCTTGAAATCAGTTAAAAGTTAAAATTTCGTGCACTTAAAATCAGCTCCATTGGAACAGAGATAGGTAGGTAGGTAGGTTCTATTTTCCTGCCTAGTAAATAAGTGAGAAAAGCATTTTCCAAAATGAAGGTGGATTTTGATTTGTGTCTATACTTGTTACTATTTATGATTTCATTTTAAAAACTGAAATTGCTATTTGGCACAAATGTTAATATAAATTTGATCTGATCTTAAAAGGTTGATCATATTTTAACATTCTTTGACTTTTTGTTTTTTGACTTATATTGCTTCAATAAATTATTTCTATGGAAAGGTTACTGCATTTTTATATGTCTACTAATTTCTTACTGTAACAATGAAAGTTTGTTATTCGCTTTCAAAAGAACCTCCTAAGAAGTGGCTTTCCTTTCAGAGAACTGCTGTGAAATTGTCACTCATAGTCTCTTGTTTACCTTCAAATTATTGATTCTAACCTGGTATTTGCAAATAGGAGTAAGATTTATCTCTGTGCTCCTGTCTAATATCTGAAGATATGTCATCACATGCTACACATAAGCAGTCAACCATCCATATGTCTAAGCTCTGCCCTTCACAGCAGTCAAGTAGCAGGCAGGAACATACGAGTCATTCCTAAACAGTATTAGTGCCCAAATGCTCTTCTCTTACGAAAAGAATTATTTGCCACTACTATTAGCAATCACTATTGTGATGCTCTATTAGAAAAAAGACACAAGACTGAAAGTGCTGGAAGAGGCACTATAATTATTCTTTCTTGGAAAGGAGATTCATTTTGACACCAGAAACGTAGATATTGTCATTGAAGATGTAGATCACATAATAAAAATATTATACGTGTAATATAGATATAATATAGATATATTTATCGATAAAATATATATATATATAGGAACTGAGCCTTTTTTGTGGGCCAATTTGAAGCCATAACCTGTTTTAAATGTATCTTTTATTAGACTGCAACAGGTTTCTGAGAAAACTGTGTAATTAAACAAAAGCAGCATATTAAGCATAATGAAAATAATTTCTAAAGCATCACCTCTAACATCATATGGAAGAGTGAGCTAATTGTTCAAAGAAGTTGAAAGTTGCAGTGAAGGACTCCTTATAGCGGAGATGCTGTTGCTGTGGAACTTTACTGACTCTGCAAAGAAAACACAGAGCAAGAAGCTTGAGATAGCACTGGAATTATCTACATCAGAAACTTCATAGTGCAAAGATAATAGCTCATTCTTTCCCAAGAAGCCCACACATGGATGATAGAGGGTGATGTAACCTGCATGGATGTCAGGACAGTCACAGTGTGTGCACTTGAATGCATTCTGATAAACTCTTCAAAGATTCAATGAATCAGTTCTCTAAGTGGATGCCAAAGGCATGCAAAGAAGATACTTAATCATCTCCAAACCCAGTTAGTCTGAATATGTTAAAATCAGCCAGGGAACAAAGAATAAATGGAAAGAAAACAAGCTCTACCAATTCTGTGTGAGGTATTTTGTTTAGTGATTTTATTTACCTCATTTTATTTTTAAGAAAAAGATTTGGAAGATTGTACATTATGTTTATTATGTAAATAAAATTGGTGGTTTGTGGAGACTTAAAGTATTCTTCTGAAGGTTATAATATATCCCAAATTCAAATCCATGCCTCTTTTCATAATTATTCCCCCTGAACAATGACGCCTTTCTTTCTTTCTTTATTTTTTTTTAAAGTCTTTTTTTTTTAATTATTTATTTATTTATTTATGTGTAGGAATGTACTGTCTGCATGCAAGTTTGTGCACCCGTGTCGTGCAATGCCGCGGAGGTCAGAAGAGGGTCTCGGATTCCCCTGGAACTGGAGTTCTCCTGGAATTGGAGTTTCAGACGGTTCTCAGCCGCCATGTGGGTGCTGGGGATCGAACCCGGGTCCTCTGCAAGAGCGGTCGGCGCTCTTAACCGCTAGGCCATCTCTCCAGCCCCTGACGCCTTTCTTTATAATCAATGTACTAATCATATAAGTAGAAAGATTATGCTTTCTTTTAAAAAGTATTTTTCTAATTCCCTGACAACTTCATGTATGTATGCCATGTGTTTTGATCATGTAATACCCACCATTATCCTGTCTACCTCTCTCCAACTCTTTTGAACCCTTTCTTCTTCCTGGAATGTTTGTACTTCCATGGCTTTTGGCTTTTTGTGACATGCTGGATTTGATTAGGTTTGGAGACATGAACATGCATATGGAGCTATTTACTCCAGCATGGGAAGATCACCAGTGGCAACATCACTAAAGAAAAACAATCCTTTTATCCCTAGCAGTAATGAACTGCCAATACCTCCTCAGCTAGAGACAAGGCCTCCTGAGCCCAGTCCCCACTCATGAAGGAATGTTGACAGACTAAGGCTTAGCAACGGCTTGTGCAAGTAAGCACAGCTGCTTTGAGTTTGTGACTGTAACAGCCATTTCATGACCAGAAGACAGAATGTCACAACAAACCTCCCACGCTATGCTCCTACATCCTTTTTGTTTTCTCTTCTGCAATATTCTCTCAGTGCTGAAGGAGGTATATAGATGCTCATTTAGAGAACCTACTCCAGCACTCTGATAAGTTGTGAGCCTTTACATTAATCATCACTCATTCAAACAGAAATTGTCTGACCAAGTGTAAGATAAGCACTAATTTATGTGGAGAACGATACATATTCAGAGGGTTGGAGAGATCACTCCAATGGAGCACTGGCTTCTCTTTCAGAGTACCTAGGTTCAATTCCCAGTACTCACATGTTAGCTAACAACTGTCCATAACTCCAGTTCCAGGGGATTCAACGCCTTCTTCTGATCTCTGAAGGTACTGCAGTACATGGGTGCACTTACATGCAAACAATACATTCATCATATAAAAACATAATAAAGAAAATATTTTTTTAAAAAAAGAAATACTTAGAAGGCATTTTCATACCATGTGCATTTGCCAAAACAACTGTAGTGGATTTCCTCTCAGGATCCAAGTCTTTTTTAGCCTTAACCATTAGACATTGTTAGATATTTTCCATGAAAGATAGAAAAATAAATTCCTGTTTGAATGAGACCAGAAGTTTATATATCTTTGTTTCATGCCTTTTTATTTGAACTTTTGTAGCAATATAATTTTAGACTGTTATATCAGGATTTCTACTTATAATTAATATTTCTGGATCTTAGCTTCATGAGACTGCATGAGCAAATTGGACAACCCAAACATTCTCAAAGTATGGGTGATTATATATATATATATATATATATATATATATATATATATATATTGCATGTAAGAAACAGCCTTTAATTGATTTTTAATCAATTTTATGTGTTATATTTATTTTATGAGTATACTGCCTGCATGTATGTAAGTGCACCCATGACATGCTATGCCTGCTAAGATGAGAAGAGAGCATCAGATACCCCTGGAACTAGAGTTACAGATGGTTGTTAGCTGCCATGTGGGTGCTGGCAATAGAACCTGGGTCCTTTGCACGAGCAGCCAGAGCTCATAACCACTGAACTGTCTCTCCAGCCTCCTCCCACATACTTGATTTTCTTTTTTTTTTTTTTTACTTCTCTCCATGCTACAGTGAAACATTTCCAAAGTCTGCATCAAAATGGTGTGGAATGAATGTATGTGCATAGACCCACCCCTAGCTAGAGCTGGGTATGTAACATATATAAGCAAAATAAAATTTAAGTGTGTTAATCCCTGAATTTGCTTGATATTTAGTTACTTGATATTAATTAGCTAATGAAGGTAAAGGTAATATTTACATTTTTAGATTTCATTGTTCTTCAAAAAATGGACTAGTGCATTAAATGACTTAGAGAAGTAAACACATGAGAAGTAAGGAAATGTTTCCATGAGTGTTAAGACCTTTCTTCTTACAACCTGGTTTCCTTCATCTTCAAAGAAGAGGATGTGCTGGTTTGTGGAGATAAAGTAATACATTCTGTGCTGCACAGAAGCTAACAGCAAGTTGAATGTGAACACAGACACTCTAACATTAGTTCAGAGTTTCTTTTTCTTGTCCTGGGCAGTCCCAGTTTTCAGTGTCAAATCCAATAAAGATGTTTCAGATCTAAATGAATTCTTTTACAAGGCTGTTCATCTGCATTTGATGTTACTGATGCTGCCTTTTTCCAAGTTCCTCATTTTTTTGACCTTGGTGACACCACTTCTTTATATTCACTCTTTGTCTGTGCACCTTCATGGATCAGACTTCATTTGCCTGCCCCTAAATATTCATATCGTTAGGTATCCACCAGTACTTGCTTCACTTTGTCTAATAACTTCAAATGAGTGATCTCATCCACACTCATAGTTATAATTTTATTTTAATGCTAAGGACTCTAATTTATAGGCAGACAGGAACTCATTCTGAAGCTCTATAGACTATGCCGCAGAGGCATTTCTCTTGGAACATGCCCAAGACAACTCCCATCTACAGTACTCACATTACATGATATTCCTATTTGTAGGTTACCTGATTCTCTGGAGTCCAGATTAACCTCAGTATCATTTACATGATCACTTAAGCCATAGACTCCTACATTACTCCAACTCATTCATCTTCATCATCACACTACAACTTAGAAACTCCAAATATATGAATTATAACCAGACATTTTCTTCCTTCTACAAAAAAATCCAGGTTAGTTTTCTTTCAATTTCACTTTTAAATTTTTAAATGAGTTTCTATATAGATAACAAGTAGGCATTCTGTCTGCCATATTCTTTTCTAATCATCATACTGATGTTAATGTGCAATTGGTACAATGCATTTTAACAAACTTTATTGAAATAGGTTATAT
>VZQC01010991.1:1717404-1829012 GCA_009823505.1 Rhizomys pruinosus | reverse complement strand
TAAGCACCCCTGTCAGTTACTAAGTGTCTGAAGTGCTGGGTACTGGTGGTGGCCACCACACCTGTTTCTACTTCCGTATCTTTAGGATAGAGACAGCAACGCCTACGTAAGCACACCTGTCAGTTACTAAGTGTCTGCATGTGCCTGGGTCTACTGGTGTGTGCCACCACACCTGGCTTTATCTTCCTTGTCTCTAGATAGAACGCAACGCCTACGTAGCACACCTGTCAGACTAAGTGTCTGCAGTGTTGGGATTACTGGTGTGTGCCACCAAACCTGGGCTTCTACTTCCTTTGTCTTTAGGCTAGCGACAGCAACGCCTACGTAAGCACACTTGTCAGTTACTAAGTGTCTGCAGTGCTGATTAAAGGTGTTGCCACCACACCTGGCTTCTCTTCCTGTCTTAGTGATGATGAGACAGCAATCCTAAGTAAGCCACACTGTCCTTTACTAAGTGTCTGCAGTGTCCTAGACCCTGTGCTTTCCAGATGCTTTGTTGTTTACTGTCAATGAGGTTCAGAGTTGGGGCTGCTTCCTTGTCTTTAGGATAGAGACAGCAACGCCTACGTAAGCACACCTGTCAGTTACTAAGTGTCTGCAGCGTCCTAGACCCTGTGCTTTCCAGATGCTTTGTTGTTTATTGTCAATGAGGTTCAGAGTTGGGGCTACTTCCTTGTCTTTAGGCTAGAGATAGCAACGCCTACGTAAGCACACTTGTCAGTTACTAAGTGTCTGTCTGCAGTGTCCTAGAGCTAGCAATGCTGACGTAGCCACAACTGTCAGTTACTAAGTGTCTGCAGTGTCCTAGACCCTGTGCTTTCCAGATGCTTTGTTGTTTATTGTCAATGAGGTTCAGAGTTGGGGGCTACTTTGCCTATGAGACCCCAGATCCTGGTCTGCAAATATGCTAGACAAAGATGTCTCAGTCTACTTTGAGCCTGATTATTCATATGTGGAGCAGTCCTATTCATCATAAAAGGTTTAGCAGTATCACACTAGCTGCCAGGAACATGCTGTCCCCAGATGTGACCCACAGTGTCTCTAGATGCACCTGAATGTCCCCTAGTGAGCAAAATTATCTCCAGTTAAGTTAAGAATTACTGCATCAGGCCGTGGTGTTGTTTGCACCACATCTTTAATCTAGCATTGGGAGGCACGCGGCAGGTGTATCTTTGTGCGTTCAAAGCCTAGACTGGTCTACGAGTGAGTTCAGCGACATTGGATGCTCAGGGAGACCGACCCCTGGTGGTTCTTCGTCAATATAGACAGAATAAAAAAAAAAAACAAAAAAAAAATAATAAGAAAGTTTTAAAAAAAAGATTACCTGCTCAGCTGGGCATGGTGACATTTGCCTTTTACCAGTATTGGGAGGCAGAAGCAGGTGGATTTCTGTGGTTTGAGGCCAGCTTGGTCTAGCATAACTAGCCAGGGATGTCTCAGTAAGTAAGTACGTTAGAGAAAGCAAGTAAGTTAGTAAGTAAGAAGTAAGTAAGCAAAAGAATTGGTGCTGCTCTGCCCTCGCGTGGGGATAAGCACACACACTACACACACACACTACACACACCACACATAAAACACTAAGACGTTTTTAAAAAGTCAAAAAATTTCTAAAAGGAATGTACTTGCTTTACAAACTAGGATTTTCAGTAATGAAAGTGAACTGGGGAAGCTTCTTCTCTTCCTCTCAGTGGTCAATCCAGTTGCCATTATAACTGTGATGAGCCGGGGGTGGTGGTGCACCCCTTTAATCCTAGCACTTTGGAGGCAGAGGCAGGCGGATCTTTGTGAGTTCAAGGTCAGCCTGGTCTACAGAGTGAGTTCCAGGGCACCTGGGGCTACAGGAAGACCCTGTCTCAAAAAGACCAAAAAAAAAAAAAAAAGAGGAAGAAGGAAAAAAAAGGACGTGTTTATTTTATCTCTATATACTAATGGTAAACACCGAAATTAATACATATATTATTTATAATTAGGCATAAATCTAACAAACATAAAGAATATATATGGGGACTGGAGAGATGCCTCAGCAGTTAAGAGCGCCGACTGCTCTTGCAGAAGGCCCCGGTTCCATTCCTAGCACCCAATGGCAGTTAAGAACTGTCTTTAACTCCAGTTCCAGGGGAATCTGATGCCTTCTTCTGACCTCTGTGGCATTGCACGACATGGGTGCACAAACCTATATGCAGACAGTACATTCATACACACACAAAAAAAAGAATAGGGGCTGGAGAGGTGGCCTAGCAATTAACAGCGCCAACTGCTCTTGCAGAGGACCTGGGTTCAATCCCCAGCACCCACATGGCGGCTGAGAACCGTCTTTAACTCCAGTTCCAGAGGAATCCAACGTCCTCTTCTGACCTCCAAGGCATTACACAACATGGGTGCAGGAACCTACATGCAGACAGTACATTCATATACATAAAAAAAGAATATATATGATAGAAATTATAAAATGATAATGAAATAAATGAAGAATTTAAATACTTGAAGACATACCATGCTCATGGATTAGAAGACGATACAGCAAAGAGGCCAAGCCTTCTAATTTGATCTATAGATACAGTGTAGTTCATGTTAGAAACTCCACATGTGCTGTGCAAAACAGCACAGCCACTAGGAAGGGGAGCAAGAGGCCTGTGAGCCCAGCACCAGCCTGGGCTGCGTATCAAGATCCTGCCTTGAAAGAAGCAACCCTTGACACGTTCCTTTACTAAAATCCCAAAGTTTATACAGAAAGAACCTGTATTTGCTTATATTTATAAGCAAAAGAAACATGAAGAGAAAAAAAAGTTCATGATGTCAAGGCTTACAAAACAACCACACAACCAATACTGTGTCCTAGCTGGGCGTGGTGGCACACACCTTTAATCCCAGCACTTGGAGGCAGAGGCAGGCAGGATCTCTGTGAGTTCAAGGCCAGCCTGGGTGATATAGTTCCAGGACAGCTGGGGCTACAGGGAAACCCTGTCTCAGAAAGAGAAAACAAAACAAAACTAAACTAAATAAAACAACTGTGTCCTTATCAGATGAAGACACAGGTGAATGGAATGGATGGATAGAAACCTCAAACATAAACCCCCAAATATGCCACCCCCCAACTTGTCCACATCCTTTCCCTCCTCCTTCTTCCTCATTCCCAATTCCTCCTCCCTCGTCTTCTTTTTGAGATGAGGGGCTCACTGTGTTGCCCAGGCTGGTCTCAAACTTTTAGATTAGACTCAGGTAGTCAAGTGATCCCCACTGTGACAGGAGGGACGGCACAGAGAGAGCAAGGCATCAAGATGAACGTATAAAAGAAGTCAGTGCCAGAAGGACATTTAAGGGACAGAACTGGTATGAGATAAACGTGAGAGAAAGTGACACTATGTAAACAAGCTATAAAAAGTCTTGATTCTGGGGGTGGGGCTTTGAGTCTCAGACCTATCCCAGCTCTCCAGGTCACTTTCATTTGGGGGTGGGCCTTTCCCTGGTCCAATTCTTGGTTCTGGGGAAACAAGACTCTGGAACTGTCAGAGGATGCCCCTCTGGACTCTGATCCACACCTATGACAAAAACCACACTCTCAGTTCACTTTTCAAAGCTTATTTTTATTATTTACATTTATTCATTTATTTATGTGAGGGTACACACTGTGTACTACATACACATGTGAGGGTCAGAGGACAACTTGAAGAGTTCATTCTCTTCTTCCACCTTGTGAATCCTGGGGATCAAACTCAGGCCATAGGGTTTGGAGACAAACATTCTTTTTTTTTTTTAGACAAACATTCTTTTAAGGAACTATGTCTGAAGCACTTCAATCAAGATGTTAACATTCAGACAGCACTTGTCTGATATATAGAGTTTATTTATGTTTTATCCGACAGGGTCTCCCTTTAGCCCCAGCTATCCTGGAACTCGCTCTGTAGACCAGGCTGGCCTTGAACTCACAAAGATCCACCTGCCTCTGCCTCCCAAGTGCTAGGAGAAAGAAACAAGCATTCTTTACCTGCTCAGACATCTTCCCAGCCCCTCAATTCACTTTTGAAAAGAAACATAGCAAATCAATGGAGGAAAGATAGTCCTTTCAATAAATAGTGCTGAAGTGACTAGACATTATGGAAAATAACCAGCACCCCTCTCCCAAAAAAACTGTAAAGCAAAATACATTGATATACAAATCGACTCAAAATGAAGTGTAGAATTAAATGTAAAACACAAATTATAAAACTTCTAGAAAAACAAAGGAGAAAATCTTTGAGATCTAGGATGAGGCAAAGATTTTTCTTTAGACTTGACACCAGAAGCCTAATTCATAAATGGAAATTTTGAAACACTGTATCTCATCAACATTAAAAACTTTTGCTCTGAGGAAAAAGAAATGATGTAAAAGGATAGGAAGACTATGTTAAAAAGATGAGTTACTAACCACTATGCTGTTGTGAAACGTATATTTGGGCTTCTTACAGATTCTTGGCATGAAGAGTCCAAAAATCCTTGGAACAGGCAGGAGTGTCAGTGTGGTGTATGGTAATGAGCTGTGGCTGGGGAATCCTGCGCAGCTGAAGGAGGGGGGCTGGCCATTGCAAAGCACCAAGAAGGATTAGAAGACTGGGACTTCTAGCCTCATCCCAACACCCCACCCCCACCCCAACCAAGACAGGGAAGAGCTGACCACCAGTTACACTGACCACCAGTGAGCAACAACTTAATTAATCGTGCCCCATCAAACCCAAAAAGAACATGGTTCACAGTTTCTGGAGGTTCTGGATAGCTAGTTATGGAGGTTTCTAGATGGTGGGACACTCGGGGAGGACCCGGACACTCAGGTACCCTGTCATATGCCTTGTCTCATGCAACTGCTCACCCACATTGTGTTATTTCCTTTAGCGATATGAGCTGCTCAAGAAAATTAACTGGAGCTGAGAAGAGAACCCCAGTTTATAGCCGATCACTCGCAATCACAGGTGGAAAAGTCCTAGGGCTTGTGAATAACGTCTGAAGCAGGGGCAGGCTTAGGAACCAAGTCCACAGCACGAGAACAGAGCAGAACTAGTGGACACCAGCTAGCGTCAGCGGCTGCAGTATGGATGCCTGATGCCGTATTGGGGGGGGGTCTCCACACCTTTTGGGACACAGAAGTCTTCTATGTTAACTGTTGTGGTATAAAAACACAGTCATAGCCGGGTGTGGTGGCGCACGCCTTTAATCCTAGCACTTGGGAGGCAGAGGCAGGCAGATCTTTGCGAGTTCAAAGCCAGCCTGGTCTACAGAGTGAGTTCCAGGACAGGTGGGGCTACAGGAACACCCTGTCTCAAAAAGAAAAAAAAAAAAAAAACAGAAACAAAAACAAAAACAAAAACAACCAAACACAGTCATAAAAGAAACAATGAGGGAGTGGGTGTAGACCATCTATATGGCAAATGGCTTTTATCTGGAATATATAAAGAATGCTTAAAATGACATTAAAAAAAAAAAAGCCAGGCGTGGTGGCCCATGCCTTTAATCCCACCACTCGGGAGGCAGAGGCAGGTAGAATCACTGTGAGTTCAAGGCCAGCCTGGTATACGTAGAGAGTTCCAGGCTAGCTGGGGCTACAGGGAGACCCTGTCTCCAAACAAACGGACAAACAAACAAACAAACAAAGGATTCAGAAAGCACATGGAAAGATGCTCAATGCTTGAAATCACTAGCCATTGGAGACGTGCAAGTTAAATCAGGAGAAGCTGCCCACACACACTTACTAGAAGGGACAAAATAAAGTACTGGCCAAAGCTATGTTACTCTCAATTGCTACTGTAATAAATCCACACTGATAAAGATAGTGCCAGTCATTGTGGTTATTAGGCATTACGGCTAGGCTGAGCCATTGGTTGGTGCTCTCCCTTAGCAGCTTGTACAGTTTCCTCTAGAAATATGAGAGCTAGTCTTCAGAGAGGAGGCTTTCAGTACAGTTTGAGATACATTGCTCCAAGTCCTGTGTCCAAAGTCTTACCTCCAAGTTCTGGGAGGCAATCAAGGGCTGTGGCAATAGCCTGTGCTGTTTGGGGAGTCTCTTGGACTACCTTGACCAACAACCTGGAAGGGAGGTTTCTCCTGTCTGACACTGTGTTCCTTGTTATGTAGCCTTCAGGCGTACACATGTACTCAGGTTCAGATATTGCATGTGTATTTTTCAGGTTTTTTTTTTAAGTCGGTACATTTCCCTCTGGCTTTTCTTTTCTTTTTTGGTCTTTTTGAGACAGGGTCTCCCTGTAGCCCCAGCTGGCCTGGCACTATGTAGACCAAGCTGGCCTTGAGCTCACAGAGATCCGCCTGCCTCTGCTCACAAGTGCTGGGATTAAAGATCTGCACCACCACACCCAGCTCCCTCTGGATTTTCATACCACCTAAGCTTTATATCTCTCGCCTCTCCCTGTCTAACCTCCCTCCTCCTTCCCCAGTTAAAATACCCCCACCCCATTTCCCCCTTGATACATCTGTCTCTTCTAACCCCCACCCCAAAGCTCCTTCTTCCCTTCCCCTGTGCTTAGAGGCTGATGCTAAGATCCACAAATGAAGAACAGACATCACTTGTTTTCCTGAGTCTGTGTTATTTCACTTAGTATAACAGTTTCTAGTTCCACCCATTTACCTGAAAATTTCATGATTTCATCTTTTCTTACTGCTGCGTAGAGAACTCCATGGTGTAAATGTACCAGATTTTTATTATCCATTCATCTGTTGAAGGACATTTAGGTTGTTTCCATTTCTTAGTAGGGTAGTGGCAGGTCTGTGGCAGGCAGTTCAGGAGGGAATGGGTGGAGATAGCCTGTGGAGGTTCTAACAAACTAAGCTGGAGAACTGAGTTCGTCTGGGTTCAGGGGATCAGGACACAGTGGCAGGGTCTGGGTTAGGAAGCTGGTCTGGAGATCTGAGGCAGAAGGAGGAGTGAGTGGAGGCCCAAGGCTACCAAGGGGATAGGGGAACAGAGCTGCTCCAGGAGCCAGGGATCAAGGCCTCTCCACCTGACATTTTGGAGCAGGCTATCTTCCTGAATCTATAATTCACCAGTTGGCCAACAAGTCCCAGAGAGCCTCCTGCCTCTGCCTGCTCAGAGGGATTATAGGAGTTGCTGCTATGCCTGGCTTCTCAAGTGGGTGCTGGGGATCCACTCGGGTCTTCATGCTTGCATGCCATTGAGCCACGATTGCCAGTCCCCAAAGGTGAAATCTATCAAGCTTTCTATTTTTTTTTTTTTTTTGATACAGAGTTTTACTATGCCCCCACTGGCCTGGAACTTGAGCTGTAGACCAGGCTGTCCTTGCATGTTCTAGAGTATAGGTGCAAGGACATGTGCCACCACACCTGGCAAAAGACATTTTTAAAACAGATTTTAAGTATGGGATTTAAAAGAGACATGCGAAAAAAGATGAAGGTATCTCCACGTGTGGACAGGGGTGCGCTTAAAGGAGGTGTCCTGGCATTAGCCATATTGACCATTTTGGTGGCTCTTTGTTTTTCATGTTCTCTCTTTTCTTTTTTTTATTTATTTATTTTTTTTGGTCTTTTCAAGACAGGGTCTCCCTGTAGTCCCAGCTGTCCTGGAACTCACTCTGTAGACCAGGCTGGCCTTGAACTCACAAAGATCCGCCTGCCTCTGCCTCCCAAGTGCTAGGATTAAAGGCGTGCGCCACCAGGCCCGGCAGGCTCTTTTAATAAGTGAGTTGACAAGGTGGCTCTGGATGGGCCTTGAATGGGTTCATAACTGGTGAAGTAAAACCATGAGTCACCAGGGTTGCACAGCGGATTTAGGACATATCTTTTAGTGTAAGTGGGGTTTCTGGTGAGATTTCTAGACTATTGCAGATTTACAGCTGGGAAAGGAGAGAGGCCTTAAGCAAATGTTAAATATGCTGGAATTCTTGATTCTTGGCTGGCGAGAGGCTTCCACTAGACTCTTGGGAAAGGGGCTTATTTCTTCCCACGTCTCCACAGTTTTCCCATCTTCTCTCCTGTCTCAACAAAGATTCTACCCGAATGTCCTTTGATGGGTGCTCCCTGCGGTGCTCTGGGATGCTGCTCAGCAAGAAAAGGAGCGGTGAGGAAGTAGAGATTGCCGAGAAACATCTTAAAAAGTGTTCAACGTTGCTAATAATTAAGGAAATGCAAATTAAAACCACTGTAAGATGTCATCTCACTCCAATAAGACTGGCTAGGATCAAGAAAATAAATAATACCAAGTGCTGGAGAACTTGTGGGGAAAGGGGAACACTCATCCATTGCTGGTGGGAATGTAAACTCGTACAGCCACTATGGAAAGCAGTGTGGAGAACTCTTGGAAGACTCAAAATGAGCTTACCACCTGACCCAGTCACACCACTCCTGGGTATATACTCACAAGACTGATCTTACCACAGAGATACATGTCCAGCCATATTTATTGCAGCTCACAATAGCAAAGAGCTGGAACCAACCCAAGTGCCCATCAACTCATGAGTCGGCAGAGAAAATGTGGTACATCTACACAATGGAGTTCTATACAGCGGTAAAGAAAGACATCAGCTGGGTGTGGTGGCACATGCCTTTAATCCTAGCACTCGGGAGGCAGAGGGGCAGGAGGATCTTTGTGAGTTCAATGCCAGCCTGGTCTACAGTGTGAGTTCCAGGACATCTGGGGCTACAGAGAGACCCTGTCTCAAAAAGACCCAAAAAAAAGGAAAGATGACATTAAATATAATGATGTATTTAGTTTACCTTTAAATACATCTGCAAAAATAAAACCAATGTTGGTTTAAATAAAAAAAGAAAGATGACATCATGAACTTTGCAGGTAAATGGATGGAACTAGAAGATATTATGTTAAGTGAAGTAACACAGTCCCAGAAAAACAAATGACAAATGGTATCCCTCAACTGTGGATGTAAGTGCCAAGTACCTAGTTGTAAGGCAAACTGAGCAACGTTAATGTTATATTCTTAGTGATCTGAAACAACTATGCTCTTATATTGTGAATCCCTTAACAGGTTCTAGAACTAAGCTACCATTCATTTTCAGACTTATGAATTTTTGGTATATGGGTGGATGGTATGTATGCATATTTTAGAGTAATATAAGATCAAAAGAATGAGAAAAAAACTAGTTTGTCATGACATTATGTCTAACCACAGCGTTTATTTTATGGGAGTGATTCTTAGTATTTCTTATACAAGCCTACTTTTGTCCAAGCCTTTCTTTTCTTTTTATGCGAAAACATTGGCACCTTTTCTAAAATATTATACAGTAATTAAAAGTATCAGGCTGGGGTAACGTAGCCTTTCTGGATGCTTAACGACCATACTTAATGCCCATACCAATTTGGCCGAGGGTCTTAAGGGATAACTTTGTTCCTTGCCCTCAGAGGTCAACTAAGTCTGAGGAGACCTATGCATGGGGGCATCTCTTGAAATGTCCTGCAAATGTGAGTCACCAGTCTTCCTGTGCCGGGAGGTCTTAGAGATCCACTAATGGGACTTCAGCCAGTGTCCAATCTATAAGAGGAAAGTCTGCTCATGTTCCAAAAAAAGGAAAGCCTCGTCTAGCAATACCTGACTTTGTCCTTGAGTGGATAGAACTGGTAAATGAAAAGCCAAAAGGAGCCAGGAGCTCCCCCTCCCAAAAAAAAAAAAAACTTGAGTGACCCCTGAGGACCAGATCCTCAACTGACCTTGTGTGGCCTTAAACATCCAAAAGGAAAGTATAACCAGAAATAAATAATTAGTAAGTAGTAAGGCCCGAGAACTTGTACTTCAGGTATAAAACTTGAGATCTTAGTAAAAAGACAAAAAGTAAAAAGAAAAAAGAGCACAGTTGTTTTGCCTGTCTCACTGGCAAGTGCAGCTACTCTGTGGCTGCCACTGCTTTTGCCATCCTTCAAAGACATGAGACACAGCTTTTCAACCTTCTAATATGGACTGACTCTCCAAGAATCCTCCAAACCTTCAGTGCCAGATGGGGACTGCTGAGACGTCCAACTTGTGGACTGAGCAACTACTGGGGTTTCAGCCTCTTCAGAGTATAGACTGCCATTGTTGGACTACCCAGGCTGTATCATGGAGACCAGTATAGGAAGCTCAAGACAGGACGTGGTGCTTACTGTAAGGCCCTCATTTGGTGACCATGGGAAGGGAAAATCCTAGTGTGGAACACAAAGGCAGAACTGATGTTTGTTTGGGCTTACCAAGGAAGAGCCTTCAAACATGACATCTTTCAGCCTAATAAAGAAAAAAATATCATAAGCTGAAGAAGCTAAAACTACGATCTATGTGGCATGCATATATGCATATTTTGGAGTGATGCAAATTGGAAGGAACAACAACAACAAAAAGACTGGGTCAAACAACTGACTGAAACAGTGAACTTCTGCTTGAAACAGTAAACTTCTGCATCAAAAATTTTAAGAGAGACTGAGAAAAAGATGAAAAACATGTTTGGCAGAATGCACAAGCTCTGGTGGGGTGGAGGGGCAAGGAAGGGGGGATGGGTCTAGATTTTTCACTCTGGTGAGTGAAAAAGGCACCTTGAAAAAACAATATAATACTGCACGTGCTGCCTAAACACTGCATCCTGATTCTGTTAACACGTTTGTGGAGCTTCATGTGAAACTGCATGCATCTACACACACGCATGCACGCACGCATGGATCGCACAGTTGGTGGGATCTGATTATGCTCTACGATATTGACCTTGTGCTGTGACTTCACAATCTGTTTGCACTGAAGAGACTATGGTGTGTTGGGGCTGGAGAGATGGCCTAGCGGTTAAGAGCGCCGACCGCTCTTGCAGAGGACCCGGGTTCGATCCCCAGCACCCACATGGCGGCCGAGAGCCGTCTGAAACTCCAGTTCCAGGAGAACTCCAGCTCCAGGGGAATCCGAGACCCTCTTCTGACCTCCGCGGCATTGCACGACACGGGTGCACAAACCTGCATGCAGACAGTACATTGATATACATACCGAAATAAAAAAAAAAAAAAAGAGACTATGGTGTGTCTTTACAACCAACTGTGCCTCTGCAATTAGTCCAAACTATGTTGAGAATGAATCCCATCTAGGGTTGTCTGGGGCCACATATGAAAGGCAACTGTGTGAGAGAGGCAATCTCGGTAGGCAGCGAAGGAGAGCTCAAGTGGGCAGCTTCATCCTGGGGGTCTTTGATTTTTAGGACAGGCCCTCCTCCTGCTAGGCCTCCTAACTAGCCCTTCTCTCTTGTTGCATCCCAAATTGCAGACCCTCATCCCCACACAGACCGTCCACTCTGCTGGCTATTCCAGGCCCTATCCTGTAGCCCCACACTCTCATCATCTTGTAGGTAGATTTCCCATTCCCGTGTCTTCGGAAAGGCTTGACCCAGTTACCCAATGCTAGTAAACGCCCTCACCCTGGGCCTCCGGCTCCTCCCCCTTCTGTACTGTGGCCAGACTGGCTAGGCTGGCTGCAGATCCACAGGGCCACTGCCCCTGCCTTGAGCGCCCCTTCAGGGGAAGCAGTGGGGACTGTGGCAAGCCCTGCCATCTGTCACAGCCATCTGCATTTACAGTGGGGACCCACCAGCACAACCCATTCTGGGCTCCTAACTTTTCAGGAGTCTAGAAAAGGCCTCTTGTGAAATCTCACTAATTCAATGTAAGTAACAAATTAAAGTTTAATGTTTTTAAAAGTCTGGGGGGGGGGGGCTGGAGAGGATAGCCTAGCAGTTAAGAGCACCATCTTCTCTTGCAGAAGACCCAGATTCAATCCTCAGCACCCACATGGCAGCTGAGAACCGTCTTTAACTCCAGTTCCAGGGGAATCCAACACCCTCTCTGACCTCTGCAGCATTGCACGACACGGGTGCACAGACCTACATGCAGACAGTACATTCATACAAAAAAAGTTCTGGGTGGTGATGGCTGTGCCACCATTTGGATGTATTTAATGTCCATGAACTGTCTACTTAACATGGAGAAAACGGGACCAGCGAGATGACTTGGCAGGTAGACGCTCTACTGCCCAGCCTTGGACCTGCAGGGCGGAAAGACAACCATTTCCTTCAGGCTGTCCTCTGACCTCCACACAGGCACACGTAATAAAAATGGTGAGAATTGTTCTATGTAATGTGTATTTTAAAGGTGAGGGAATGCGACAAACTTAAGTGGGAGGGGGGAGGGGTGTGCCTAATATAGGGGTCTCCTGAGGAATGTTTGGAGCTTTGAGGTCTAGCAAGCAGGGGAGAAGTGGGCATAGGGATGGCAGTTGGAGAGCCCTGAGCCCCTGGTGGTAGCGTCACGGGGGCTGGATAAGGCTCCTGATTGTTGGCTTCTTGGAGTTCAATAGGGAGCCACTGGGGCCCTCTTGAACATGGGCCCTCCACAGCTGGGGCCTTGGCAGCTTACGTTAAGTATAGGGAGGTCAGGCTCCAACCCACTGTAGTGTTCCGGCTCTTGCCCAAGTCAGGCCACCCCAAGTGTGTACCACCTAGTTGGTGTGGAAGGGATGGGAAGAGGGCATGCTGCGTCATGGATGGCCCTCTGAAGATGGGCCTGGAGATGCCCAGCATCTGGGCCAGTGGGTGCCTCTGTAGTACCACCCCCACCCTGTGTTCTTATGGCCTGGGTGTCCACCTGTCCATGTCCTGGGGCTAAGTGTCTAGCTTGGAAGTCCTAGGGAGGAGACAAGGCACAAGAAGGGACCTGGGGCAGGGAAAGGAGGGGAGGAAGCAGTGGACACGGGGTGCCCTGAGCAGTGGTGAGGTCACTGGCTCTGGGGGCTTAGCTAGGTTAGGGAGCCTTGCCTTCCTGTGCCCCAGCCCCTTGAATCCAGCTCATGCCCTGCTGAAGCCCTTAGGGCTCAGTATAAACTCAACTCAGGACCAGTGCCTTCAAGATCTCACCCCATTCCTCAGGGGTCCCTTACAGCCACATGCCCAGCCACTCATGGAGTCACAGCCTGGATAGTGCGGAAACTTCAGAACCTGATCCCTTCTGCTGTGCAATGGGCCATGGCTATCTGCACGCCCACTTCCTACCAGCGCACTGTGCGTGTTTCCTCGCTAACACATCAAGGCTTAGCTCACAGGCTGCATGAGTCTGCGGCTCCATTGTTAGAGGCAGACCTGAGGGCTGAGTCCCTGCTGGACCCTCTGGTAGGCAACCTTTTCAAGGAAACAGGGCTGCAGTGAGGGTGCCAGACTATGGCGGGGGAGGGGGAGCTGGGTTGGGGTGTTTGGGAGCAACAGCTCCAAAGCTCTGATGCCTAGAGTGCACCCCAGCATGCAGATCATGGTTGGGTAAGGCTGGGGCCCCATTGCAGCCTGCGCAGAGGGTAGGAGTGTCTAACTTTGTGACTCCAAGCAGGAGTGTAGACACGCTAAAACCAATGCTCTCTGCTGTGGCTTCCCCACCCTCTCCCTCCTCAGCTCGTCTTGGACCCTGCTGTGAGCCACAAGCTCTTCTTTTTTTTTTTTAAACCCATTTTTTAATTTATTTTTGTATGTTTATGAATGTACTGTCTGCATATAGGTCTGTGCACTCATGTCGTGCAATGCCGCGGAGGTCAGAAGAGGGTGTCGGATTCCCCTGGAACTGGAGTTCTCCTGGAATTGGAGTTACAGACAGTTCTCAGCCGCCATGTGGGTGCTGGGGATCGAACCCAGATCCTCTGCAAGAGCAGTCGGTGCTCTTAACAGCTAGGCTATCTCTCCAGCCCGAGCCACAAGCTCTTCTATCACTCAGTGAGGAAGGATTTTTTATGAGGGTGTTTTACCTGTGTCAGCATCACTGCCCTGCCCACTGTCCACTGTCCACAGGGTCCTCTCCTCACAGGGCCACACTGCCTCCTTCACCATTTCTATAAACCATCTTGCCTACTGCTAACCAACACTGGGCACGAGGGGCAGGACAGGTGCCTCTTGGAGCCCTGACACAGTCTATGTCAGTTGTTGAATGCGGGAGTAGGACCTCAGGATATTGTGAGTGAGGAGTCTGCTGAGCATCTATTGCACCTCCAGATGGGGCAAGTGAGGCAGACTGCAGTCAGGACCTACCTGAGAACTAGCAATGAGGACAGACCATGACACACACTGGCCAGGGATGGTTTTTGGCCATCAACTTACACCTTACGCAGAGGATCTAAGGAGGCTCAAGCTAGTGAGTTTTCATAAAACACAAATGGCTCAAGACCCAACAAAACATGGATGTCTGGGTTTTTTTTAATTAATTAATTTATTTGTTTTTTATGTGTATGAATGTACTGTCTGCATGTAGGTTTGTGCCCCCGTGTCATGCAATGCCTCAGAGGTCAGAAGAGGGTGTCGGATTCCCCCTGGAACTGGAGTTCTCCTGGAATTGGAGTTACAGACGGTTCTCAGCCACCATGCGGGTGCCGGGGATTGAACCCGGGTCCTCTGCAAGAGCAGTCGGTGCTCTTAACTGCTAGGCTATCTCTCCAGCCCTGGATGTCTGTTTTTTAATACTTTAAAATTATTATTATTATCATCATCATCATCATCATCATCATCATTGGTCTTTTTGAGACAGAGTCTCCCTTTAGTCCCACCTGGCCTGGAGCTTGCTATGTAGACCAGGCTAACCTTGAACTCACAGAGATTCACATGCCTCTGCTTCCCAAGTGCCAGGACTAAACGCGTGTGCTGCCTTGCTCAGCAATATTTTATTATTTTTATTTTATGTGTATGAGTATATTGCATTCATGTTGTGCAATGCCCATGGAGGTCAGAAGAGGGTGTTAGACTCCCTGGAACTGGAGTTGTATATGGTTGTTAGCCACCATGCAGGTGCTGGGAATCAAACCCAGGTCCTCTGCAAGAGCAGCCATACTCCACTGCTCCACCTCCAAACATGGATGTCTATCTTAAGAACAACCTTGTGTTCTGCATGGAATCTGTACAACGGACAGTACCAGTGCAGTGTCCTCTCCTGTGTTGTCCTTTGGCACCTGAGTGTTCCTCTCTACATCCCTCTGGCCATCTATGTCCCTGTCCCTGTATCCATCACTGAGTATCCCTCTCCCTGTCCCTACTGCCACCTTGTCTCTAGTGACATAATCTCTGTCTTCTGTGGTCTTACTCTGTCCCTTGCTGTTCTCCAGGTGACTTCTCAGCCCCAAGTGGTAGGTGGAAGCTCTGTTCTCACATCTGAGCCCTCTGTGGGAGATGTCTCTTCAAGGGTCAGTTCCAAGAGTAGCTGGACAGTGTTGGCTGTAGATACCTACTGCTGCATGTCAGGACTTCTGTGGAGGACCCCATGAAGCTGGTTCCTTCACCATGTTTCTTCCAGCTGGCCTCAGAGTGGCCTCTAGCCACACTGCAGTGAGATTTCTAATAGCCATGTGCCTGGCTGAGCAGATATGGGACAGGAGTTTGCCACATGACTGAATCTCTGATCCAACTCAGGGTGCTGATTCCCACTGTGTGGACAGGAGCCCCCCTCGCCCTCTCACTCCATGACTGTGGGGTGCTTAGCCTGAGGGTATCAGATGGCTGTTGGGGGGTCTTCCTCTGAAGGCTCCTGGGAAAGGGCAAGGAGTGGGTAAGTCACAGCAGGCTGGGCTTCCTGGCCATGCTTCCTCCAGTTTTCTCTTGGACCCGTCTCCCAGCAGGGTGTGCACCCTGTCTCACACATCACACAGGCTGATCCAGGAGGGGTCAGCACTGCTTTGGGTGAGATGAGGCCTCCTGCTGGGTCAGCAGCAGTTGGGACCCCTTAGCCAGGCTGGATGCTCACACTTTGCACTTCGCACAAGCTGGATTTAAAGAAACTAGAACACCTTAAGCGCTTAGTGCCCTGTGATGAAAAAGGTCATTTCGCACAACACGGGTGCGCACACTTGCATGCAGGCAGTACATTCATACACATTACAGAAATAAATAATAAAAAAAAAATTTTTAAAGAAAAGGTCATTTCAAGAGGTAGTTTAGAAGGGCACTTGGCTGCAAGCTGGGGAGGCAGGGGAGCTGGCACAGGCCACTTTGGGGATGACAGGCCTTGGACCTTAAAACAGGACCAAGTGTGGGCACAGCTCCTGTCCTGGTGCCCGTGCTACAGCTCTAACCCATTTGCAGTATCTTAGGAAATGAAGAGAAAATGCAGCCCCTGACTAGGCTCAAAGCGGCCTGAAGACAAAGAGGTGATCCCCAAGAATGGCCATGCCTGAAGGGAACGAGGCCAGAGGGCGGAGAGGAGCTTCTGAGTGGGAAGCTGTAGAGTACCTCGAACTCACGTAGGTGTGTGTTCGGAATACGTCTACAAGTCACAATAAAATATGCCCAGTTTCTAAGAAAACTCTAGATTTAAAAAATGCAATTAGTGGGTGGGGTGTGTTAAACCCAGCGCTTGGGAGGCAAAGGCAAATGGATCTTATGAGATTGAACCCACCCTGGTCTCCACAGCAAGTTCCAGGCCAGCTGGAGCCACAGGGAGACCTTGTCTATAAAAAAAAAAAAAAAAGAAGACACACACACACACACACACACACATACACAAATACGATTAGAAAGTTCACACAAGTAACCTGACTGATAAAAAAAAAAAAATCAAAGGTTATTGACTTCACCACAAAGAGGGAATTACATAGGCCATCCAACTCCACACCCAGCATAACATAAAAATAACTAACATAAAAAGGCCATTAAAAAATTAAAGAAAAAAAAAGCAAAAAACACAGGTCATAAGACAGTGAAGGAGCCTATTCAAGATGCCACAACTCCACCTACAGGAGAGAGAAATCTGGATAGATGCAAATACTCACCTGCAGGAGGTGGTTAAACCAACATCACTGAGGAAAGCCTCAGGATTGAAGGAGGCTGCAGAGACCTGGAGCAGCTTACAGAAGCAAAGCGGAAAGATGAGAAGGCAAGCAGCAAGGTATTTATACAATTTTTTTTTTTTTTTGGTCTTTTTGAGACAGGGTCTCCCTGTAGCTCTGGCTGTCCTGGAATTCACTCTGTAGACCAGGCTGTCCTGGAACTCACAGAGATCCGAGTGCCTCTGCCTCCCAAGTGCTAGGATTAAAGGCGTGTGCGCCACCACGCCCGGCATTTATTTATTTCTATATGTGTATCAATGTACTGTCTGCATGCACGTTTGTGCAACCGTGTCATGCAAGCCGCGGAGGTCAGAAAGAGGGTGTCGGATTCCCCTGGAAACTGGAGTTTCTCCTGGAATGGAGTTTCAGACAGTTCTCGGCCGCCATGTGGGTGCTGGGGATCGAACCCGGGTCCTCTGTAAGAGTGGTCCGCGCTCTTAACCACTAGGCCATCTCTCCAGCCCCTATACAATTTTTAAAATGCCTGAGCAGCTGGGAAAATTCTGGTTATTGAGACAGAGAAGGCTGCTAGGTGGTCCTAGCGTTCCCAGCTACTATGAGGTTGTGGGGTAGGGAGGGCAGAGCCAGCTCCAGCTGCTGCCTGTTTGCACGGGCCCAACCAGACCGCAGCGAGTCCGTGACCACCAGGAGAGGCCAGTGTTGAAGAGGCCTCCAGCGGGCAGTTGCCAGGCCCTGCACTTGGTTAGGCTGTGCTGCAACAGACTTTATTTCTTGACCATTTTTGAACAAGGGTCCACACATTTACATTTTGCAAGTGGCTTCAAAAACTCCATAGCTTTCAATCTCAGGGCCCAGGAGGCAGATGGAAGTCTACATACCAGGTTCCAGGCCAGCCAGGCAATAGAGTGACATTGTTTCAAAACAAAAAGGAAAAATAAAGCCAAAGCTCCATGGCTGCCCATAGGACACCAATGTGTAAGATCGGGAGGTTTCTCGGACTGCTAAGCATTAGCATGTGTTCCTCCAGGAGCTGCTACAGGCCTCACAGTGCAGCTAAAAGAGGGAGCGCTACCCTGCAGGAAGCATGTCCAGGAAGGGCCAGAGTGGGCACACATGAGACTACGGGTCTTATGAAATATGACAGAAAACTCCAGGGTACGGTTATAGTGGGAAGACATTGAAAGCAATTTGCCCAAATGACCTTTTTAATTGGGAAACCTTGTATGTGTTTTACATAGGGTTCTTGTGTGAACTTCCTAATTGCAACCAGAGGTCGACATCAGGTGTCTTCCTCAACTGTCCACCTTTTTCCTCCCCAAACTCATTTTTGGAGACAGGATTCCTCACTAAGCCTGCAGCCCATCTGGCTGGGCTGACTAACCGGTAGCTCGAGGATCCTCCCGTCTGCACCTCCCCAGCACTGAATAGGCTGCACCATCAATCCTGGCTTTTACATGGGAGCTGGGAATGTGAACTCAGGTTCTCATGTCTGCACAGCCACCAGTTACTGATAGAGCTATCTACCTCCCGGCCCATGAGAAACATTTTCAAATTGGCTCATGAGTCTTCTATTTAGAAGAAACAATCAAGCATGCCACTGTGGTCTTTACAGATCCCTTCATAACTGCCCCTTTCCATAAAGGACTTCTAGAATCTTGGCCTTGTAGAAAGTGTTGGAAGGCACATCTGAATCTAACCTGCTTTTATGAGCTATAACTACTAAATGGTCTGGCTAAATTATCTTTCAAAAGCATCAAAGCATAGTCTCCAAAGGGCATCCTGCTGGTCCACTCAGGAGCAGAAACCTGAGACTCCAGATCTGGCCATCTCTGCCCTGAGTGGCCACATGAGCAGGGCAGTATGTTGGCACGACTGATGTCAGGTACCTGTGGAACCCAAGTCCCAACAGTCTAGACATGGAGACTTGGGTGAAGGGACCCAGGGAAGACAGCAGAGGAGCTTAGAGGATGAGGCTCCAGGAACACCCTTATGGGGTAGCAGAGGGAGACAAGCCGACAGGAATATACTCCACTGTGGAGTGGGTAGGGGAAGGTAGGTAGTTTAAGGGGTTAGCGGGTGACAAACATGTCTCTACAAGTGTAGATGAGTCTCTAAAGACAAGCAGGAGACAAAAATGAACCATCTTCTGGACTGCATCGTTTGACATTTTGTTGTGGCTGGTGCTAACTCAAGTTTTAGGGATAACAAAAACTTGAAGCAATTCATGCTGTCATGGGTCAGACATCTCAGAATACTAGAGTTTAGGGTGCATGAGTGCTCACTACCCACGTTGAGGGCCAGCCAGGAAAACAAGCTGGGCTTGGTTTTGAACCTCTCGAGTGTTGGGGTGACCAGTGGCCAGCAGGAATTGGTTTGTGACTAGCCAGACCCACGGGTGCCACATGGGGGTACAAAGCTGAGGAATTCCAGCAGAGATGAGGTTAATATTTGTGCTGGAAGCTGGTTTAGAAAGCAAAGTGTGGCAGCAGGCAGGGAGACGGAACACCTACTCTAGCGCTCCTGTCTCAGGCACTCAGCCCCCAGAACATGACCAGGCACCCTTGATGTCTCTTCACCTGGCTGCACCTATAGCGTGAGCACAGCAAGGTGGCCATTGTCTGAAATCAGCTTGTCCTCTGACACAAACACTGAGGAGTTCTGGAGCTTCCGGGCTTGCACTGGGGCGACCACTGGGTCACAAGCTGGCTCCGAACCTGGTTTTCTGTAGTCAGGCTTCCACCATGGATCCATAGCTAAGCTCCTTTGCCTGCAGGAAAGGCCACCTCCAAGCCCCAGCCCATATCCCTAAGCCCTATCTACTGGTGGCCATTTCCCACTCTATCCAGAGACTGGGGCCTTCAATGGGCATGGGGCAACCCTTACTGCTACTCACCTTTGTCGCAATGCCTCCAAGCACTAGTCAGAGCCAGCACTATACATCACAGCAACCAGTCTTGCTCTGTCAATCTACCTGAGCTCAACGGGAGCTGCCAGCCTGCAAGGAACCATGGTCTGCCTTAGAGGCGATGAAGCAGGAGACCTGGGCCTGCTCAGCCACAGGCCATAAGACCTTGGGAAAGCCACTCACTCCTGAGACTAGGAAGTCTCTGAGGCCTTGTCCAGCTTTTGGCAAAATGTAGGACTGCAAAGCAGCAGGAAGTTAGGCAGGTTTCCCCCCAGTCCAGGCATCGTTCTTGCTAGTGTTCCCAAAGCAGCCGGTTTTCAGGGAAAGCAATCTCGACCTCATTTTGCTGGAGACCACACACCTCAGAGTGGCCTTACGCACCTGAGGGTGCCCATATCCAACAGCCACAAATGCTTCCCCAAATGCACTTAGCGTTCTTCTCAACTGGCAAATGATAACGGTCAGCCAGTTCATACAGTGACTACAAGGATGTCCACAGTCTGGGCTGGGGTGTGACTTTGTGTCCCCACTCCGCAGACCACACCCTCAGCCACCAAAGAAAGACATGGAAAAGTCCCAAGGGTATGCTGACCCTGTGATGGGCTCTGCCCCCTCCCCCAACCCAACCCCACTACCCCACTGAGATGGCATCAGAATACCACGGGACTGCAGCCAGCAGCCTGCCTTCCCTGGCACAAGGCCCTTTGTGTGTATACTGGAAGACTTGGAGGGAGGGATGGACAGTAGATCTCAACTTCCTTCTGAGCTCTTTGCACACACTGAGGTCAGGGAAGTTCGGGCACTCTCCCTCTCTGAAGACAAGGACTGACTGTTCAATTTTCAGTCTTTTTTTTTTTTTTTTTTTTTTGTATGTGTATGAATGTGCTGTCTGCTTGTAGGTTTGTGGCACCCGTGTTGTGCAATGCCACGAGGTCAGAAGAGGGTCTCGGATTCCCCTGGAATTGGAGTTCTCCTGGAATTGGAGTTACAGACGGTTCTCAGTCGCCATGTGGGTGCTGGGGATCGAACCCGGGTCCTCTACAAGAGCAGTCAGTGCTCTTAACCGCTAGGCCATCTCTCCAGCCCCAATTTTCAGTCTTAAGAAATAAACATAAGCTGGGCGTGGTGGCACACGCCTTTAATCTCAGCACTCAGGAGGCAGAGGCAGGCATATCTCTGTAAGTTCAAGGCCAGTCTGGTCTACATAGTGAGTTCCAGGACAGATGGGGCTAAGGGGAAACCCTGTCTCAAAAAAAACCCAAAAATAAAAAATAAAAAAAAAATCCTAGCACTTGGGAGGCAGAGGCAGGCAGATCTCTGAGAGTTCAAGGCCACCCTGGTCTACAGAGTGAGTTCCAGGACAGCCAGAGCTACAGGGAGACCCTGTCTCAAAAAGACCAAAAATAAATAAATAAATAAATAAATAAATAAATAAATAAAATGAAAATGATAATGAGTTCCAGGCCACCTAAGGGCCATAGAGAGACCTTGTCTCAAAAATATCTCAAATAAATCATAAATCAATCAATCAATAAATAAATAAATAATAAATAATTTTTAAGACTTTGAGCCAATAGTCAAATTAGTTGAAAAGAATATGAAATTTTCTTCTCACCCAAGAAAGAAGTCCATAGCACTGAGCAGGACTAGGAGGAGGTACCCAGACTTTCAGACCATGTCCACATAGGATATTCCAGAGCCTAGTAAATGCTCCTGGACAGTAGGCTGGCTCAGACATCTACTCCTCCAGGGATCAACTTCAGCTGGCCATAGATAGTCCTTGCCCTGTGGGATACCCAGTTTCTCACCAGGACCCCAGCTGTGAAGGACTATGCCTTCTGACCAAAAGGGAGACTTTACCAAGGGCTGGCCTGGCTCTGTATTAACAACTTCATGCTTTTTATTCACAAAAGCAGGCCATCCGTTTCCTGGCTGAGCGGGCTGCCAGCTGGCCTGCTGGGGGAGCGGATTTGAGGTGGGGTGAGGGTCTGTTCCCCAAGCACAGTGCTCTGGCCAGCAAGTTCTCTGCACAGCAGCTGATGCCCCCTGGACACATTTTCACACAAAACACTGCCTGTGCCCCCTCCTGTCCTCTAGGGCCAGTCACTGAAGATGCTTCTTCTTTCTGGAAGTTTATTTCTGGTCCCAGGAATTAACTGGGCAATTCTAATGTTCTTCATTTGAGAGCTTTCAAACCCACAGGTCCTACCTACCAACAGTGAATGAGGCCAGAGACGGATCTCTGAAGTAAGGGCACAGATAAGGAGAACCAAGATCTGAGTGTGTTCTGAGTTAGATGAGGTCTTGTGTTCTGGTAGGAGACTGTGTTCTAACGGCCTGTTTGGCGTAACAATAGATGGGCACCTGGAGCTGCGCAGAAAGAGTTGGAGATCAGGAGCCTGGTAAACAGTGAAACGAAGGTGCTGGCTGTTCAGCGGTGCTCAGGACTGAGAGGCCTTGAGGGTGACAGGGACACGAGAACCTATCCGAATCAGGGGACATCCTCAGCCACACTGTGCTCTTCCCAACCAATGTATTAACAGGACTTTGTTTCTTTTTTTTATTTTTGGTTAATGTTTAGAAAGCAAAGTGTGCAGCAGGCAGGGAGACGGAACACCTGCTCTAGCGCTCCTGTCTCAGGCACTCAGCCCCCAGAGACACGACCAGGCACCCTGATGTCTCTTCACCTGGCTGCATATAGTGAGCACAGTCGAGGTGGCCATTGTCTGAAATCAGCTTGTCCTCTGAAGCAAACACTGAGGAGTTCTGGAGCTTCCGGGCTTGCACTGGGGCGACCACTGGGTCACAAGCTGGCTCCGAACCTGGTTTTCTGTAGTCAGGCTTCCACCACGGATCCATAGCTAGCTCCTTCTGCCTGCAGGAAAGGCCACTGCCAACCCACAGCCAAAAAAAAAAAAAAAAAAAAAAAAAAAAAAAAAAAAAAAAGAAAAAAACATAGCCCTAAGCCCTAGTCTACTGGTGGCCATTTCCCACTCTATCCAGAGACTGGGGCCTTCAATGGGCATGGGGCAACCCTTGCTGCTACTCACCTTTGTCGCAGATGCTCCAAGCACTAGTCATAGCCAGCACTATACATCACAGCAACCAGTCTTGTTCTGTCAATCTACCTTGTGTTAAACCCAGCGCTTGGGAGGCAAAGGCAATTGGATCTTATGAGACTGAAGCCATCCTGGTCTCCACAGCAAGTTCCAGGCCAGCTGGGGCCACAGGGAGACCTTGTCTCAAAAAAAAAAGGACACACACACACACACATACACACATACACACAAATACAATTAGAAAGTTCACACAAGTAACCTGACTGATTAAAAAAAAAAAATCAAAGGATATTGACTTCACCACAAAGAGGGAATTGCATAGGCAATCCAACTCCACACTCAGCATAACAAAAATAACTAACATAAAAAGGCCATTAAAAAAATTAAAGAAAAAAAAAAGCAAAAAACATAGGTCATAAGACAGCGAAGGAGCCTATTCAAGATGCCACAACTCCACCTGCAGGAGAGAGAAATCTGGATAGATTCAAATACTCACCTGCAGGAGGTGGTTAAACCAACATCACTGAGGAAAGCCTCAGGAATGAAGGAGGCTGCAGAGACCTGGAGCAGCTTACAGAAGCCAGGGGAAAGGCGAGAGGGCAAGCAGCAAGGTATTTACTTATACGATTTTTAAAATGCCTGAGCAGCCAGGAAAATTCTGGTTATTGAGACAGAGAAAAGGCTGCTAGGTGGTCCTAGCGTTCCCAGCTACTATGAGGTTGTGGGGTAGGAGGGCAGAGCCAGCTCCAGCTGCTGCATGCTTGCACAGGCCCAACCAGACCGCAGCAAGCTGTGACCACCAGGAGAGGCCAGTGTTGAAGAGGCCTCCAGCGGCAGTTGCCAGGCCCTGCACTTGGTTAGGCTGTGCTGCAACAGACTTTAAATTCTTGACCATTTTTGAACAAGGGTCCACACATTTGCATTTTGCAAATGGCTTCAAAAACTCCATAGCTTTCAATCTCAGGGCCCAGGAGGCAGATGGAAGTCTACAGACCAGGTCCCAGGCCAGCCAGGCAATAGAGTGACGTTGTTTCAAAACAAAAAGGAAAAATAAAGCCCAAACTCCATGGCTGCCTACAGGACACCAATGTGTAAGATCGGGAGCTTTCTCGGACTGCTAAGCATTAGTGTGTGTTCCTCCAGGAGCTGCTACAGGCCTCATAGCGCAGCTGAAAGAGGGAGCGCTACCCTGCAGGAAGCATGTCCAGGAAGGGCCAGAGTGGGCACACATGAGACTACGGGTCTTATGAAATATGACAGAAAACTCCAGGGTACGGTTATAGTGGGAAGACATTGAAAGCAATTTGTCCAAATGACTTTTTAATTGGGAAACCTTGTATGTGTTTTACATAGGGTTCTTATGTGAACTTCCTAATTGCAACCAGAGGTCGACATCAGGTGTCTTCCTCAACTGTCCACCTTTTTCCTCCCAAAACTCATTTTTTGAGACAGGATTCCTCACTAAGCCTGCAGCCCATCCTGCTGGGCTGAGTGACCGGCAGCTCGAGGACCCTCCCGTCTTCGCCTCCCCAGCACTGAATAGGCTGCACCATCAATCCTGGCTTTTACATGGGAGCTGGGAATCTGAACTCAGGTTCTCATGTCTGCACAGCCACCATTTACCGATAGAGCTATCTACCTCTCAGCCCATGGGAAACATTTTAAAATTGGCTCATGAGTCTTCTATTTAGAAGAAACAATCAAGCATGCCACTGTGGTCTTTACAGATCCCTTCATAACTATCCCTTTCCATAAAGGACTTCTAGAATCTTGGCCTTGTAGAAAGTGTTGGAAGGCACATCTGAATCTAACCTGCTTTTATGAGCTATAACTACTAAATGGTCTGGCTAAATTATCTTTCAAAAGCATCAAAGCATAGTCTCCAAAGGGCATCCTGCTGGTCCACTCAGGAGCAGAAACCTGAGACTCCAGATCTGGCCATCTCTGCCCTGAGTGGCCACATGGGTGGGGCAGTATGTTGGCACGACTGATGTCAGGTCCCTGTGGAACCCAAGTCCCAACAGTCTAGACATGGAGACTTGGGTGAAGGGACCCAGGGAAGACAGCAGAGGAGCTTAGAGGATGAGGCTCCTGAAACACCCTTATGGGGTAGCAGGGGGAGACAAGCCAACAGGAATATACTCCACTGTGGAGTATATTCGCATTTTTCAGGTAGGGGAAGGTAGGTAGTTTAAGGGGTTAGCGGGTGACAAACATGTCTCTACAAGTGTAGATGAGTCTCTAAAGACAAGCAGGAGACAAAAATGAACCATCTTCTGGACTGCATCGTTTGACATTTTGTTGTGGCTGGTGCTAACTCAAGTTTCTAGGGATAACAAAAACTTGAAGCAATTCATGCTGTCATGGGTCAGACATCTCAGAATATTAGAGTTTAGGGGTGCATGAGTGCTCACTACCCACGTGGAGGGCCAGCCAGGAAAACAAGCTGGGCTTGGTTTTGAACCTCTCGAGTGTTGGGGTGACCAGTGGCCAGCAGGAATTGGTTTGTGACTAGCCAGACCCACGGGTGCCACATGGGGGTACAAAGCTGAGGAATTCCAGCAGAGATGAGGTTAATATTTGTGCTGGAAGCTGGTTTAGAAAGCAAAGTGTGGCAGCAGGCAGGGAGACGGAACACCTACTCTAGCGCTCCTGTCTCAGGCACTCAGCCCCCAGAACATGACCAGGCACCCTTGATGTCTCTTCACCTGGCTGCACCTATAGCGTGAGCACAGTGAGGTGGCCATTGTCTGAAATCAGCTTGTCCTCTGACACAAACACTGAGGAGTTCTGGAGCTTCCGGGCTTGCACTGGGGCGACCACTGGGTCACAAGCTGGCTCCGAACCTGGTTTTCTGTAGTCAGGCTTCCACCATGGATCCATAGCTAAGCTCCTTTGCCTGCAGGAAAGGCCACCTCCAAGCCCCAGCCCATATCCCTAAGCCCTATCTACTGGTGGCCATTTCCCACTCTATCCAGAGACTGGGGCCTTCAATGGGCATGGGGCAACCCTTACTGCTACTCACCTTTGTCGAAATGCCTCCAAGCACTAGTCAGAGCCAGCACTATACATCACAGCAACCAGTCTTGCTCTGTCAATCTACCTGAGCTCAACGGGAGCTGCCAGCCTGCAAGGAACCATGGTCTGCCCTTAGAGGCGATGAAGCAGGAGACCTGGGCCTGCTCAGCCACAGGCCATAAGACCTTGGGAAAGCCACTCACTCCTGAGACTAGGAAGTCTCTGAGGCCTTGTCCAGCTTTTGGCAAAATGTAGGACTGCAAAGCAGCAGGAAGTTAGGCAGGTTTCCCCCCAGTCCAGGCATCGTTCTTGCTAGTGTTCCCAAAGCAGCCGGTTTTCAGGGAAAGCAATCTCGACCTCATTTTGCTGGAGACCACACACCTCAGAGTGGCCTTACGCACCTGAGGGTGCCCATATCCAACAGCCACAAATGCTTCCCCAAATGCACTTAGCGTTCTTCTCAACTGGCAAATGATAACGGTCAGCCAGTTCATACAGTGACTACAAGGATGTCCACAGTCTGGGCTGGGGTGTGACTTTGTGTCCCCACTCCGCAGACCACACCCTCAGCCACCAAAGAAAGACATGGGAAAGTCCCAAGGGTATGCTGACCCTGTGATGGGCTCTGCCCCCTCCCCCAACCCAACCCCACTACCCCACTGAGATGGCATCAGAATACCACGGGACTGCAGCCAGCAGCCTGCCTTCCCTGGCACAAGGCCCTTTGTGTGTATACTGGAAGACTTGGAGGGAGGGATGGACAGTAGATCTCAACTTCCTTCTGAGCTCTTTGCACACACTGAGGTCAGGGAAGTTCGGGCACTCTCCCCTCTCTGAAGACAAGGACTGACTGTTCAATTTTCAGTCTTTTTTTTTTTTTTTTTTTGTATGTGTAATAATGTGCCTGTCTCTTGTAGGTTGTGTGCAACCCGTGTGTGTGCAATGCCACGGAGGTCAAGAATGAGGGTCCCGCGGATGCCCCTGGAATGGAGTTTTCCTCCTGGAATTGGAGTTACAGACGGTTCTCAAGTCGCAGTGGGTGCTGGGGATCGAACCCGGGGCCTCTACAAGAGCAAGTCAGTGCTCTTCAACCGCTAGGCCATCTTGTCCAATGCCCCAATTTCAGATACTTAAAAATAAACCATAGCTGGGCGTGGGGTGCACACGCCTTTAATCTCAACTCAGGAGGCAGAGGCAGGCATACTCTGTAAGTTCAAGGCCAGTCTGGTCTACATAGTGAGTTCCAGGACAGAGGGGCTATAGGGAAACCCTGTCTCAAAAAAACCAAAAAGTAAAAAAAACAAAATATCCTAGCACTTGGGAGGCGAGAGGCAGGCAGATCTCGAGAGTTCAAGGCCACCCTGGTCTACAGAGTGAGTTCCAGGAGCCAGAGCTACAGGAGACCCTGTCTCAAAAAGACCAAAAAATAATAAATAAATAAATAAATAAATAAATAATAGAAATGAAAATGAATAATGAGTTCCAGGCCACCTAAGGGCCATAGAGAGACCTTGTCTCAAAATATCTCAAACAAATCATAAATCCATCAATCAATAAATACATAAATAAATACATAATTTTTAGACTTTGAGCCATAGTACTAATTTGAAAAGATATGAAATTTTCTTCTCCACCCAGGAATCCTAGCACTGAGCAGGCACTGGGAGGAGTACCCAACTTTCGACCGATGTCCCATAGCTATTCCGAGCCTGTAATGCTCCTGGCACGTGAGGCTGGCTCGCCTACTCCTCCAGGATCAACTTCAGCTGGCACATGTAGTCCTTGCCCTGTGGGATACCCAGTTTCTCACCAGGACCCCAGCTGTGAAGGACTATGCCTTCTGACCAAAAGGGAGACTTTACCAAGGGCTGGCCTGGCTCTGTATTAACAACTTCATGCTTTTTATTCACAAAAGCAGGCCATCCGTTTCCTGGCTGAGCGGGCTGCCAGCTGGCCTGCTGGGGGAGCGGATTTGAGGTGGGGTGAGGGTCTGTTCCCCAAGCACAGTGCTCTGGCCAGCAAGTTCTCTGCACAGCAGCTGATGCCCCCTGGACACATTTTCACACAAAACACTGCCTGTGCCCCCTCCTGTCCTCTCAGGGCCAGTCACTGAAGATGCTTCTTCTTTCTGGAAGTTTATTTCTGGTCCCAGGAATTAACTGGGCAATTCTAATGTCTTCATTTGAGAGCTTTCAAACCCACAGGTCCTACCTACCAACAGTGAATGAGGCCAGAGACGGATCTCTGAAGTAAGGGCACAGATAAGGAGAACCAAGATCTGAGTGTGTTCTGAGTTAGATGAGGTCTTGTGTTCTGGTAGGAGACTGTGTTCTAAGGCCTGTTTGGGTAACAATAGATGGGCACCTGGAGCTGCGCAGAAAGAGTTGGAGATCAGGAGCCTGGTAAACAGTGAAACGAAGGTGTCTGGCTGTTCAGCAAGGTGCTCAGGACTGAGAGGCCTTGAGGGTGACAGTGGACACGAGAACCTATCCGAATCAGGGGACATCCTCAGCCACAATGTGCTCTTCCCAACCAATGTATTAACAGGACTTGTTTCTTTTTTTATTTTTAATATTTTTTTTTAATTTTATGTATGCATGTATGTCTTATGGTAGGTGGGTGCACTCATGTCAGGCAATGCCCTGGAGGCCAGAAGAGTGTTGGATCCCAGAACTGGGAATGGTTGTTAGCTGCCATGTGGGGCTGGGATCGAATCAGGGTCCTCTGCAAAGCCACCAGTGCGTCATAACCACTGAGTCCAGATTAATAGGACTTGTAAAAGCACTGTGTTAGGTCAGATGGAAAACCCAAGAACTCATTTTTGGTGTTGGCTATGTACAAGGGTCTGGGACTCAATAGCTAGAAATCAAGGTAATTAAAAAAAAAGAAAGAAAGAAAAGAAATCAAGAGATAATGACCACTCACAGAAGCAGCAAATGTCACACACAGATCCAGAACTGCTTAAATACAGATTTATTGCAAACCAACACCAAGGAGCCAGAGCAGCTTTGCAGGCTGGACACCCCACTCTCCTGGGTCCCTGGACAAGGGGGACAAATCACCCCGCTTTCCTCAGACCTCAGCTGGTAGATCTTAGTGGCCAAACTGTGGCTGTCATGTCTAAAAAGAGAAACGGGCACATGACAGCTCCAGGGACTGGGCAGCCCAGGGCAGTGCCTTAGGGCAGGGAACTATCTACTTGGTCTGCTGGGATGGAGGCGCATGGATACAGAGTCCATCACCACACCATGCACTGCAACATGCCACAGGGACTAGCCGAGGAGCATGGATTCCTGACACATGGCCAACACCTTACATGGCCACCCCTTCACTGGCTACTCTTTGCAACACAGAAAAGAAAACCATGCCAAAGGATGACAAGTTACTATGGAAGTGAAATACTGACCCAAATGAAAAGCACAGGGCTCTCCCTTCATCGCTCCTTCTGGAAGACTACCCACAGGATGAGGGATTGAGAGGAGGCTAACTAAGACTACAGAGAAGTCTGACACACACACACACACACACACACACACCACCACACACACCCCATGAGCTCCTTCATTAGGTGGGACAGCTTGCATGGGACAGAGATGTGCAGACTTGATGGAAACTTCAGAAAGTGGGTATTTGCTCTCCCCTGACAACCAAATGGTGTGTCTGCTTAGAGCACAGATGAATTCCCAGCATGCACTTCTTACAAGAGCCACCACTGTAAACACCAATCCCTCAATGGCCGCAATGAACCAGATCCCGTCTACACGGCTGACGGAAAGCCTGCAGAAGGATGGCCCACAATCTGCTCTCTCTGGTGACAGGTACAAAGAGGGCCTCTCAAAAATGTCGGGGTGCCTGGCTCCCTGCCCCTTGGTCAGGTCTCCACACTCTGGCTGCAGTCAGTTAGCAGCTGCACAGGCTGTGTGCTCCAGGGCGCAGTCTGGTGATTGGCACAGGAAGTCATCAGTCTCTAGGACTCAATTGTAGCTGACTTCAAGCCTATGGAGAGACTTCTCTTCCTGAGGTGTCTTTTGAGGTCAAGGTTGCTCAGAGAGTGTAGTTGACAAAACTCTGCCTGTGGAGCATTAACATGTTGTGATCTCAGGCTTTGATGCAGCACACCCAAAAAGGTCTTGTGGAGAACAAGCAGTGTGGCTGAACTTGGTTCATTTCAAGCAGGGAGCCACAGTCAGTAGGCAGTGTCCCTGGCACACCTGGACCTGAGGAGGCTAGACCTTCCGCCAGTATCTGGAACGGGTAAATAGATTCTAGTTTCTGCAGCTCTGCCTATGAGGCTGAGGGAGGTCAAGTGCATTCACAAAGAGAGGAGTGAGATTGCACACAAATACACCCAGGAAGAGGTCAACAAGTGAGGAGTCCCATAGCAGCCCCAGCAGCAGCTCCACAGCCTCTGCAAGTTGCCTGGCCCCACACACTTCACCTTAGCTTTACGTAAGAGCGGAGCAACTCCCAACCCCCAATCAGAAGACAAGCAAGCAGAATAGCGTCACAACAACAGCAAGCAGAGAGCAGGGGAGGAAGGAAACGCCGCACTGCAGGTGGCCAGCTGCTGTGGCAGACAAAGCATGTCGCACCCATTTTTTTGTCAGGGATATGTCCCCCTCCTGCATTTCAAATGCCTTCATTTAGTGTTGGTCAGAGGCTGCCAGGCAGCAGCTGGCCCTGCACCTTCTCTGGAATAGTATCCAGGTGCAAGGTCAGTGTGAAAGGCCTGGTTCATCCAGGAAAGAATGGCTAGGAGTAAACAGGAGTGCAGTCCCTGGCATGCAGGGGGTGGGGGGACACGGTCTCCACCTCCCCGGTGATGAGGGTCTCCTTTCCCAGGAGAGCCTTCAGCATCCCACCCCGTCTTCAGCATCTCACGGACTTTCTACAAATAGAAAATAGAGAGATTAGAGATCACAAAGCAGGGCATGTTTTCTCCCAGAACAGACTGCCTGTAGGCACAGAGCCATCCTGCTTCCTCGGGACTTGAGGACACACCTGCCAGAACCAACAGGCCAGAGGACTGCATGTCCTGCAGCAGCTGGTGCCCAGGAGAGGACTGCATGTCCCGCAGCAGCTGGCGCCCAGGAGAGGACTGCATGTCCCACAGCAGCTGGTGCCCAGGAGAGGACTGCATGCCCTGCAGCAGCTGGCACCCAGGAGAGGACTGCATGCCCTGCAGCAGCTGGTGCCCAGGAGAGGACTGCATGTCCTGTAGCAGCTGGCACCCAGGAGAGACTGCATGTCCTGCAGCAGCTGGCACCCAGGAGAGGACTGCATGACCTGCAGCAGCTGGCACCTAGGATAGACTGCATGTTCTGCAGCAGCTGGCGCCCCCTTTCCAAGGAAGGAAGTTCTTGTCATTGAGAATTAAATCATGAGACAATACAGGGTCAATCCAGATATGACACAGAGGACAGAGGGCCCTCCACATGTCCAGCTGTTGGACCTGGCAGTCAGAAATGACCCATGACTTCATGGGATCACAGCGAGAGCTGGTAGTTCCTCCAGCACGTGGCCACCGGGGAAGGTCAGGAGCAGACCAGAGAGCTCTGTGGTCACAGCAGGGGACAGTGAGAAGTCTGTGCCCCTGAGGGCATCTGTCCCTAAACTGGCAGGCCCTCCTTCCTCTGAGCATCTGCCTCACCTGCCACCACATCTCTCCTTCCTTCCAACCACGAGAAACCAAAGGACTAACAAGGTGCACGGCCCGGGTCATCCCCAACAGCGTCCTATCGCATAGTCCTGTGGAACAAGTGCAGAAGACACGTTTCTCTTCCCTTATCACAACTGACAGACTGGAGCAATGTGGAAAATTCCTAATGGCAGCAAAACTGTTGGATTCTCAGAACCAAAACCTTCCTGGCAAGGGAGCTTTTTTCTTTTTAAACCTAAGTGGGGTAGCAACAGGCATATCAAAGATACTTAGCACATAGTAGGGATGTGCTGTGCTATGGGATCAGGATTCTTGTTAGCTTCCTACAGATGACAGACCAAAGAATTGAAGCCACCACTTTGAGAAGGCAACGGCAGCTACTAAGCAGCTGGGAAGCAGGGAGACTGCAGGACTCTCCTTTCAGGTACCCCTAAAGTCCTGGCCCTCTACTTTGCCCATGGGAAGTGTGAAGCTGTACAGTCTCAACCAGATGTAAGAATGGACCAGCAGGAAGCTGCTGAGCTCCCAGACAGAGCCCCAGCCAGCTATGGGGCAAGCAGAAGCAGTGGAAGCCCACTAGCTGAGAGGGGACTCACTACAGGGAGCCCAGGATGCCAGGGTAAATGTTCAGACCTTCCCCAGGGCAAACATAAGAGAACAGGCAGTCCTGTGTGTCACCAAATTCACCCACAGGAAATGCTGGCACCTGCCTGTGCAATGTTAGTCACTGGCTGTTAGGAGGTGAATCTCACCAGGTTGGAGAGTTCCTAGACAGACACACCTGAGTACAGACAGAGCCATGGTAACTGTGCACTCTACATTCCCCTTCTATAATGGATACCCACTCAAAGGAATTGAGGGAAAAGATGAAGAGTATTTCATTTGTTGATGTTGGAAAGAGGTGACTTCATAGTGATATCAAAGAATTTAAAACAGAAAAAGAGATATCTTACTACTTCAAATTAAAATACCCAAATACAAAGGACTGGTGGCGTCAGAAGCGCAATTTGAAATTCTAGCAAATTTAGAAAACTCTCGAGTTCACACCGTAAATGGACATCAATACCGGAGCACGTTAGTAACTGTGACTGACTGTGCCAATGCGCACAGCAGATGGAGCCTGACAGGAGAAATGGCCCTATTTCCATTCTCTCTCCACTAGTGAGGCCTGGAAATCCTAGTGAAGTCTCCTCAACCACTCATGCAATACCCTGCCCAGTGAGGCATCCCTCATGTGGTCAACCTGTTGTATCAGGGGACATAAGGGCATGGACCTACGTCTTTGTTCAATAAAGCAGCTGAGGATATTATATATGGAACTTCTGCTTAAATCAGGATGCTGTGTGCTGGGAAGTTGTTTGCAAGGCCTAGAAAGAAGCTGAGACTTGGTACTGGTATCAGGCAGGTGGCAGGACACTCCTTTGGAGTTAACAGAGTCCTAAGGGTATGACTGTGACTTAGAAACCATGGCTAGAGGCTCCCTGGTCATCCAAGACTAGGTCAGGCCTAGTGATGGAGTCACACTGGATTCCACACATACATTGCCAGCTCTAGGCTCCTTGAAGGCCTCACTAGGGCACCCCTTGTGGGCAAGCAAACCTATCTCCCCAAGGACTCCTGGCAGGCCAGTGGCAAGCTCACAGCAGAATCCTTTATACTTAAAACAAAGATTTCCACTAGACAGACATCTTACTAGCATTTTCTTTGGTCTTTCTTTTTTATTATTATTAATTTTATTTTATTCTGTAGTGTTATGAATGTACTGCCTGCATGCAGGTTTTGTGCACTCGTGTCGTGCAATGCCGCGGAGGTCAGAAGCAGGGTCTCGGATTCCCCTGGAACTGTAGTTCTCTGGAACGGGTTGCAGACGGTTCTCCGCCGCATGTGGGTGCTGGGGATCGAACCCAGGTCCTCTGTAAAGCGGCGGCGCTCTTAACCACTAGGCCATCTCTCCAGCCCCATGGGTCTTTCTTAAGTTAGGTTGTTGTTCCTCATTCCCTTTGGTTTCTAAGTGTTGGGTCACAAACAGCTGCAGGACAGCTGTGTATCAGGCACAGACAAGCCTTCTATCCACTGTTATAGGGACCTCCAAACTCAGGTCTCCGCAATGTCTTGGGAGCCAGGAGAGCAGCTTTCCCAGAAAGAAACAAGACATCCCCAGTGCAGTGCCCTTGCCCTTGCCCTTGACTGCCTCGCGCAGGGAGACAGACTCCTGGTAGCAGGGCACACATGTATTGCCTGTATATGATTGGCACACACATATATCGTGTAGCCTCATCATCTACTAACTCTTTATGCTAACCCTGTCCCAGGCTGACAGTGAGGATCTTGATGTGAACTTAAGACCAGAACTTCCTTAGAGCTGCCTCAGTTTGCTAGAGTGAAGCTACTACCCTGTTCCCAGTCCTGGGCAGTAGGCTGAGTGGCAGCCGCCAGGACAAGAAGCTCTCAGGCTGCACAGATGGAAACAGAGCAGCTGCTTCTTGCAGACCACTATTGAGACTGCAAGGCAAGGCTGAACTATTCTTTGGATAAGATCAGATGAACACCGTGAAGGCAGATGTGTGTCTGCCCTCACTGACAGACTGACCAGCCCTTGCTCAGCTCTCACCTGCCCTTGAAGACGGTGACACAAGGCCATGCCAGAGGGCATCATCACCAAAGTAAGAAAAGGAGGGTGGGCATGGACAGAATGAATGCAAGGGCAAGGAGGGAAGGATATAGGAAGGGGAAAGGGAGACAGGAAGAAAGAAGCCTGACACACCATATAGATCCTGCTACTGTTGACAACTCCTAGACAAGTGGCACTGAGTTTGTTTTGATTTGTGTGCCACACAAGAGGTGCAATCACAGGGCCCTTGAGAACCAGGGTGCCTTTCTTATACCTCACAGCTAAAGTCTGCAGAAGACCTCACTGAGGCTTGACAAATGCACAAAGGCACTTCAGTCACATGTGTGTGTGTGTGTGTGTGTGTGGTGTGTGTGTGTGTGGGTGTACACGTCTATTAGTGTTTCTCTGTAACAAAGACTCAGCTATGATATCTGGGGAAGGTATGAAGAGTCACTTACCCTTGGTCTCTGCGTCCCAAGGGTACTCAGTAGCTTGTCCTCCAACCCACCCAGGATAATGGCATCTGCGCTCATCTTCACCAGTCAAAACAGACTCTTCCCTGGCGGTCTCCTGTATACATCTGAGCTATTCTGTGGACAGTCCTGATCTTGGACATAGGGTTAAGCAGATCCGTAAGATCTCATGCACAGGGCAAAGGATCACAGATGGACCTCTGTTCAGTGGCCGCAGGCCCACATGACTGGATTATTCAGTGACCAAGCAGGTCTGGCTGTCTCTGCAAAGGTGAAGGCTGTATGCTTCCAAGCTGTTACTCAAGATCCCTTGCCCTCCTCAGGTAAAGAGGGTGCCATGCTGAGAGGAACTCTCTCAAAGATNAATAGGCTGACTAGAGCTAGGGGATGAGCTGGTAGTGAGGAGTGAGAGTAGGGAGAGTAATCTGGTGCAATGGAGTCTAGCAGGAATGACAGAAGTGTGGACTCCCGTTGGGGGGGCACAGGAGGCTGCCAAGGGAGAAGCAGGTATAATGGTGATTAAGACTGACAGAAAATTTATGTATGAAACACATAAAAATTCAATGATAAAAGAACTTGCCTGGCATGGTGGCATATGCCTTTAATCCTAGCACTTGGGAGGCAGAGGCAGGCAGATCTCTGAGAGTTCAAGGCCACCCTGGTCTACAGAGTGAGTTCCAGGACAGCCAGAGCTACAGGGAGACCCTGTCTCAAAAAGACCAAAAAATAAATAAATAAATAAATAAATAAATAAAATGAAAATGAATAATGAGTTCCAGGCCACCTAAGGGCCATAGAGAGACCTTGTCTCAAAAATATCTCAAATAAATCAATAAATCAATCAATCAATCAATAAATAAATAAATAAATAAATAATTTTTAAGACTTTGAGCCAATAGTCAAATTAGTTGAAAAGAATATGAAATTTTCTTCTCACCCAAGAAAGAAGTCCATAGCACTGAGCAGGACTAGGAGGAGGTACCCAGACTTTCAGACCATGTCCACATAGGATATTCCAGAGCCTAGTAAATGCTCCTGGACAGTAGGCTGGCTCAGACATCTACTCCTCCAGGGATCAACTTCAGCTGGCCATAGATAGTCCTTGCCCTGTGGGATACCCAGTTTCTCACCAGGACCCCAGCTGTGAAGGACTATGCCTTCTGACCAAAAGGGAGACTTTACCAAGGGCTGGCCTGGCTCTGTATTAACAACTTCATGCTTTTTATTCACAAAAGCAGGCCATCCGTTTCCTGGCTGAGCGGGCTGCCAGCTGGCCTGCTGGGGGAGCGGATTTGAGGTGGGGTGAGGGTCTGTTCCCCAAGCACAGTGCTCTGGCCAGCAAGTTCTCTGCACAGCAGCTGATGCCCCCTGGACACATTTTCACACAAAACACTGCCTGTGCCCCCTCCTGTCCTCTCAGGGCCAGTCACTGAAGATGCTTCTTCTTTCTGGAAGTTTATTTCTGGTCCCAGGAATTAACTGGGCAATTCTAATGTTCTTCATTTGAGAGCTTTCAAACCCACAGGTCCTACCTACCAACAGTGAATGAGGCCAGAGACGGATCTCTGAAGTAAGGGCACAGATAAGGAGAACCAAGATCTGAGTGTGTTCTGAGTTAGATGAGGTCTTGTGTTCTGGTAGGAGACTGTGTTCTAACGGCCTGTTTGGCGTAACAATAGATGGGCACCTGGAGCTGCGCAGAAAGAGTTGGAGATCAAGAGCCTGGTAAACAGTGAAACGAAGGTGTCTGGCTGTTCAGCAAGGTGCTCAGGACTGAGAGGCCTTGAGGGTGACAGTAGACACGAGAACCTATCCGAATCAGGGGACATCCTCAGCCACACTGTGCTCTTCCCAACCAATGTATTAACAGGACTTGTTTCTTTTTTTATTTTTAAATATTTTTTTTTAATTTTATGTGTATGCATGTAGTGCCTGTATGTAGGTGGGTGCACTCATGTCAGGCAATGCCCGTGGAGGTCAGAAGGGAGTGTTGGATTCCCTAGAACTGGGATGGTTGTTAGCTGCCATGTGGGTGCTGGGAATCGAATCAGGGTCCTCTGCAAGAGCCACCAGTGCTCATAACCACTGAGTCCAGATTAATAGGACTTGTAAAAGCACTGTGTTAGGTCAGATGGAAAACCCAAGAACTCATTTTTGGTGTTGGCTATGTACAAGGGTCTGGGACTCATAGCTAGAAATCAAGGGTAATTAAAAAAAAAGAAAGAAAGAAAAGAAATCAAGAGTAATGACCACTCACAGAAGCAGCAAATGTCACACACAGATCCAGAACTGCTTAAATACAGATTTATTGCAAACCAACACCAAGGAGCCAGAGCAGCTTTGCAGGCTGGACACCCCACTCTCCTGGGTCCCTGGACAAGGGGGACAAATCACCCCGCTTTCCTCAGACCTCAGCTGGTAGATCTTAGTGGCCAAACTGTGGCTGTCATGTCTAAAAAGAGAAAACGGGCAACATGACAGCTCCAGGGACTGGGCAGCCCAGGGCAGTGCCTTAGGGCAGGGAACTATCTACTTGGTCTGCTGGGATGGAGGCGCATGGATACAGAGTCCATCACCACACCATGCACTGCAACATGCCACAGGGACTAGCCGAGGAGCATGGATTCCTGACACATGGCCAACACCTTACATGGCCACCCCTTCACTGGCTACTCTTTGCAACACAGAAAAGAAAACCATGCCAAAGGATGACAAGTTACTATGGAAGTGAAATACTGACCCAAATGAAAAGCACAGGGCTCTCCCTTCATCGCTCCTTCTGGAAGACTACCCACAGGATGAGGGATTGAGAGGAGGCTAACTAAGACTACAGAGAAGTCTGGACACACACACACACACACACACACACACACACACACCATGAGATCTCCTTCATTAGGTGGGACAGCTTGCATGGGACAGAGATGTGCAGACTTGATGGAAACTTCAGAAAGTGGGTATTTGCTCTCCCCTGACAACCAAATGGTGTGTCTGCTTAGAGCCACAGATGAATTCCCAGCATGCACTTCTTACAAGAGCCACCACTGTAAACACCAATCCCTCAATGGCCGCAATGAACCAGATCCCGTCTACACGGCTGACGGAAAGCCTGCAGAAGGATGGCCCACAATCTGCTCTCTCTGGTGACAGGTACAAAGAGGGCCTCTCAAAAATGTCGGGGTGCCTGGCTCCCTGCCCCTTGGTCAGGTCTCCACACTCTGGCTGCAGTCAGTTAGCAGCTGCACAGGCTGTGTGCTCCAGGGCGCAGTCTGGTGATTGGCACAGGAAGTCATCAGTCTCTAGGACTCAATTGTAGCTGACTTCAAGCCTATGGAGAGACTTCTCTTCCTGAGGTGTCTTTTGAGGTCAAGGTTGCTCAGAGAGTGTAGTTGACAAAACTCTGCCTGTGGAGCATTAACATGTTGTGATCTCAGGCTTTGATGCAGCACACCCAAAAAGGTCTTGTGGAGAACAAGCAGTGTGGCTGAACTTGGTTCATTTCAAGCAGGGAGCCACAGTCAGTAGGCAGTGTCCCTGGCACACCTGGACCTGAGGAGGCTAGACCTTCCGCCAGTATCTGGAACGGGTAAATAGATTCTAGTTTCTGCAGCTCTGCCTATGAGGCTGAGGGAGGTCAAGTGCATTCACAAAGAGAGGAGTGAGATTGCACACAAATACACCCAGGAAGAGGTCAACAAGTGAGGAGTCCCATAGCAGCCCCAGCAGCAGCTCCACAGCCTCTGCAAGTTGCCTGGCCCCACACACTTCACCTTAGCTTTACGTAAGAGCGGAGCAACTCCCAACCCCCAATCAGAAGACAAGCAAGCAGAATAGCGTCACAACAACAGCAAGCAGAGAGCAGGGGAGGAAGGAAACGCCGCCTGCAGTGGCCAGCTGCTGTGCAGACAAAGCATGTG
Organism: Rhizomys pruinosus; assembly: GCA_009823505.1. NCBI lineage: Eukaryota > Metazoa > Chordata > Mammalia > Rodentia > Spalacidae > Rhizomys > Rhizomys pruinosus. The sequence continues at coordinate 1,790,613 of VZQC01010991.1, read as the reverse complement.
CTCCCAGTTTTCAGGGATATGTCCCTCCTGCATTTCAAATGCCTTCATTTAGTGTTGGTCAGAGGCTGCCAGGCAGCAGCTGGCCCTGCACCTTCTCTGGAATAGTATCCAGGTGCAAGGTCAGTGTGAAAGGCCTGGTTCATCCAGGAAAGAATGGCTAGGAGTAAACAGGAGTGCAGTCCCTGGCATGCAGGGAGTGAGGGGGACACGGTCTCCACCTCCCCGGTGATGAGGGTCTCCTTTCCCAGGAGAGCCTTCAGCATCCCACCCCGTCTTCAGCATCTCACGGACTTTCTACAAATAGAAAATAGAGAGATTAGAGATCACAAAGCAGGGCATGTTTTCTCCCAGAACAGACTGCCTGTAGGCACAGAGCCATCCTGCTTCCTCGGGACTTGAGGACACACCTGCCAGAACCAACAGGCCAGAGGACTGCATGTCCTGCAGCAGCTGGTGCCCAGGAGAGGACTGCATGTCCCGCAGCAGCTGGCGCCCAGGAGAGGACTGCATGTCCCACAGCAGCTGGTGCCCAGGAGAGGACTGCATGCCCTGCAGCAGCTGGCACCCAGGAGAGGACTGCATGCCCTGCAGCAGCTGGTGCCCAGGAGAGGACTGCATGTCCTGTAGCAGCTGGCACCCAGGAGAGACTGCATGTCCTGCAGCAGCTGGCACCCAGGAGAGGACTGCATGACCTGCAGCAGCTGGCACCTAGGATAGACTGCATGTTCTGCAGCAGCTGGCGCCCCCTTTCCAAGGAAGGAAGTTCTTGTCATTGAGAATTAAATCATGAGACAATACAGGGTCAATCCAGATATGACACAGAGGACAGAGGGCCCTCCACATGTCCAGCTGTTGGACCTGGCAGTCAGAAATGACCCATGACTTCATGGGATCACAGCGAGAGCTGGTAGTTCCTCCAGCACGTGGCCACCGGGGAAGGTCAGGAGCAGACCAGAGAGCTCTGTGGTCACAGCAGGGGACAGTGAGAAGTCTGTGCCCCTGAGGGCATCTGTCCCTAAACTGGCAGGCCCTCCTTCCTCTGAGCATCTGCCTCACCTGCCACCACATCTCTCCTTCCTTCCAACCACGAGAAACCAAAGGACTAACAAGGTGCACGGCCCGGGTCATCCCCAACAGCGTCCTATCGCATAGTCCTGTGGAACAAGTGCAGAAGACACGTTTCTCTTCCCTTATCACAACTGACAGACTGGAGCAATGTGGAAAATTCCTAATGGCAGCAAAACTGTTGGATTCTCAGAACCAAAACCTTCCTGGCAAGGGAGCTTTTTTCTTTTTAAACCTAAGTGGGGTAGCAACAGGCATATCAAAGATACTTAGCACATAGTAGGGATGTGCTGTGCTATGGGATCAGGATTCTTGTTAGCTTCCTACAGATGACAGACCAAAGAATTGAAGCCACCACTTTGAGAAGGCAACGGCAGCTACTAAGCAGCTGGGAAGCAGGGAGACTGCAGGACTCTCCTTTCAGGTACCCCTAAAGTCCTGGCCCTCTACTTTGCCCATGGGAAGTGTGAAGCTGTACAGTCTCAACCAGATGTAAGAATGGACCAGCAGGAAGCTGCTGAGCTCCCAGACAGAGCCCCAGCCAGCTATGGGGCAAGCAGAAGCAGTGGAAGCCCACTAGCTGAGAGGGGACTCACTACAGGGAGCCCAGGATGCCAGGGTAAATGTTCAGACCTTCCCCAGGGCAAACATAAGAGAACAGGCAGTCCTGTGTGTCACCAAATTCACCCACAGGAAATGCTGGCACCTGCCTGTGCAATGTTAGTCACTGGCTGTTAGGAGGTGAATCTCACCAGGTTGGAGAGTTCCTAGACAGACACACCTGAGTACAGACAGAGCCATGGTAACTGTGCACTCTACATTCCCCTTCTATAATGGATACCCACTCAAAGGAATTGAGGGAAAAGATGAAGAGTATTTCATTTGTTGATGTTGGAAAGAGGTGACTTCATAGTGATATCAAAGAATTTAAAACAGAAAAAGAGATATCTTACTACTTCAAAATTAAAATACCTCAAAATACAAAGGACTGGTGGCGTCAGAAGCGCAATTTGAAATTCTAGCAAATTTAGAAAACTCTCGAGTTCACACCGTAAATGGACATCAATACCGGAGCACGTTAGTAACTGTGACTGACTGTGCCAATGCGCACAGCAGATGGAGCCTGACAGGAGAATTGGCCCTATTTCCATTCTCTCTCCACTAGTGAGGCCTGGAAATCCTAGTGAAGTCTCCTCAACCACTCATGCAATACCCTGCCCAGTGAGGCATCCCTCATGTGGTCAACCTGTTGTATCAGGGGACATAAGGGCATGGACCTACGTCTTTGTTCAATAAAGCAGCTTAGGATATTTTATATGGAACTTCTGCTTAAATCAGGACCCTGTGTGCTGGGAAGTTGTTTACAAGGCCTAGAAAGAAGCTGAGACTTGGTACTGGTATCAGGCAGGTGGTGGGACACTGCTTTTGAGTTAACAGAGTCCTAAGGGTATGACTGTGACTTAGAAACCATGGCTAGAGGCTCCCTGGTCATCCAAGACTAGGTCAGGCCTAGTGATGGAGTCACACTGGATTCCACACATACATTGCCAGCTCTAGGCTCCTTGAAGGCCTCACTAGGGCACCCCTTGTGGGCAAGCAAACCTATCTCCCCAAGGACTCCTGGCAGGCCAGTGGCAAGCTCACAGCAGAATCACTTTATACTTAAAACAAAGATCTTTCCACTAGACATAGCATCTTCTAGCATTTTCTTTGGGTCTTTCTTTTTTTTATTATTATTAATTTTATTTATTTCTGTATGTGTATGAATGTACTGTCTGCATGCAGGTTTGTGCACTCGTGTCGTGCAATGCCGCGGAGGTCAGAAGCGGGTCTCGGATTCCCCTGGAACTGGAGTTCTCCTGGAATCGGAGTTTCAGACGGTTCTCAGCCGCCATGTGGGTGCTGGGGATCGAACCCAGGTCCTCTGTAAGAGCGGTCGGCGCTCTTAACCACTAGGCCATCTCTCCAGCCCCATGGGTCTTTCTTAAGTTAGGTTGTTGTTCACTCAGTCCCTTTGGTTTCTAAGTGTTGGGTCACAAACAGCTGCAGGACAGCTGTGTATCAGGCACAGACAAGCCTTCTATCCACTGTTATAGGGACCTCCAAACTCAGGTCTCCGCAATGTCTTGGGAGCCAGGAGAGCAGCTTTCCCAGAAAGAAACAAGACATCCCCAGTGCAGTGCCCTTGCCCTTGCCCTTGCCCTTGCCCTCGCAGGGAGACAGACTCCTGGTAGCAGGGCACACATGTATTGCCTATATATGATTGGCACACACATATATCGTGTAGCCTCATCATCTACTAACTCTTTATGCTAACCCTGTCCCAGGCTGACAGTGAGGATCTTGATGTGAACTTAAGACCAGAACTTCCTTAGAGCTGCCTCAGTTTGCTAGAGTGAAGCTTACTACCCTGTTCCCAGTCCTGGGCAGTAGGCTGAGTGGCAGCCGCCAGGACAAGAAGCTCTCAGGCTGCACAGATGGAAACAGAGCAGCTGCTTCTTGCAGACCACTATTGAGACTGCAAGGCAAGGCTGAACTATTCTTTGGATAAGATCAGATGAACACCGTGAAGGCAGATGTGTGTCTGCCCTCACTGACAGACTGACCAGCCCTTGCTCAGCTCTCACCTGCCCTTGAAGACGGTGACACAAGGCCATGCCAGAGGGCATCATCACCAAAGTAAGAAAAGGAGGGTGGGCATGGACAGAATGAATGCAAGGGCAAGGAGGGGAAGGATATAGGAAGGGGAAAGGGAGACAGGAAGAAAGAAGCCTGACACACCATATAGATCCTGTACTGTTGACAACTCCTAGACAAGTGGCACTGAGTTTGTTTTGATTTGTGTGCCACACAAGAGGTGCAATCACAGGGCCCTTGAGAACCAGGGTGCCTTTCTTATACCTCACAGCTAAAGTCTGCAGAAGACCTCACTGAGGCTTGACAAATGCACAAAGGCACTTCAAGTCACAGTGTGTGTGTGTGTGTGTGTGTGTGTGTGTGTGTGTGTGTGTACACGTCTATTAGTGTTTCTCTGTAACAAAGACTCAGCTATGATATCTGGGGAAGGTATGAAGAGTCACTTACCCTTGGTCTCTGCGTCCCAAGGGTACTCAGTAGCTTGTCCTCCAACCCACCCAGGATAATGGCATCTGCGCTCATCTTCACCAGTCAAAACAGACTCTTCCCTGGCGGTCTCCTGTATACATCTGAGCTATTCTGTGGACAGTCCTGATCTTGGACATAGGGTTAAGCAGATCCGTAAGATCTCATGCACAGGGCAAAGGATCACAGATGGACCTCTGTTCAGTGGCCGCAGGCCCACATGACTGGATTATTCAGTGACCAAGCAGGTCTGGCTGTCTCTGCAAAGGTGAAGGCTGTATGCTTCCGAGCTGTTACTCAAGATACCCTTGCCCTCCTCAGGTAAAGAGGGTGCCATGCTGAGAGGAACACTCTCTCAAAGAGGAATGGACCTAGGGCTGGCAGAGCCCAGGACACAGAAACAAACCCCAGTTCTGCTGCTAGAGCTGCTGTGAGGCCCTCAACATGTTTTAAGATCTCAAAAACTCAACCTTTCCATTGTGAAAAACAGACTATCTGCCTGGGACTGCTGTGCAGGGCCCACAGCCAGTTAACCCACTCTGCCTATGCACGGTACAAGTTCATCACATGCCCTGGGGACAGGGACGATGATGCCAGTGCTCCCTCTATAGACTTCTTGTCCTCATTCACAGGGGCAGGGGACCACAGCAGTAACAGAGCACATCCAATAGCCCTGGCCCCCAGGTGTACATGCTACCCTGGAGGGCAAGGATGGGACAATCCACACGAACCAAGTGAGGCTCCATCAGAGACAACAGGGAACACAGGCAAGCCTGGGTGGCTCTCTCGAGGTAGGCTGTGCTCAGTGCTGATCCCTCCCAGATGCACTTGGTCCGTGTGCACAATCAGTACTCTCCAAACCACAGTGCTGTGTGGCTGGGCATTTGATGATGAAAAGAAGCAAGGCTGCACCCTTTTCCTCCTTAAGTAGCTAGGTCAGGATTATTACGATAAGAAGAACAGACATGTTTATCTAATCAATCATGTTCTTTGCCATCAGCAGTTCATCCCTGGGCACTAAGAGGTCAGAGCCAGCCTTCTGCCCTCCCAGCAGCTATTGACCTCACGTTCCCTCACCACACCCCAGCACTTTTCTTACCCATCTACTTGCTGTGAATTGGCTTCTGGAGTCAGAACCTAAGCTGGCCCTACAACCTAGTCCTCCCCTCTTCACCAGGGAGTCCTCGGGGCTCCAGGTAAGTTGCCTGTGGATGAGGCGCTGAGGCTGTCAACACTCGGCACTGTGCACCTGTCCTCAGGTAGAAACAGGTGATGGGGCTAGTGGGCCTCCTTCACGGTAGAGAAGCTATCTGTTGCAGCGAGGCAAGGCAGAGCTAGTCCATCCACATGTTCCCTCCCCACCAGCATCACCCACCCACTTCCTAACAGCACAGGGAAGACCATACCAGCTCGTGGCTCTGGGGCTTGCCCTGCAGCTTCTGGTAGTAGTCAAAGGTGGCCTGTCCAGGACTGCCTGTTCCTCCTCATCCACAGTGGCCATGGAGCGTTCCTTGTTGATCTTGTCAATGTCGATGGGCTCCTCTCCCTCCAGGATGGCTCCACCAGTACTGGCCCACCCTACTCAGGTTCACCTGGGACAAGCAGGGCAGAAACCTGTATCAAGTATGGCAGGAGGCAACCCAAGCCACCGAGGAAAGAATACTTAGTATCATGGAGAGCCTACTGAATTGAGCAGAGAACAGACCCTCCCCAAGGAGCAGACATCCCAGGGTGAGCCCAGGACCTGCTCAAAGGGAGATGGCTGCCTAGGCAGGTGTATGAGGTCACTCACAGGACCCTCTGAGCTTGAGGTCATGTTGTGGGTCACGTTAAGAAGACCTAAATCCTGGGACTGGAGAGATGGCCTAGCACTTAAGAGCGCCAACTGCTCTTACAGAGGACCTAGGTTCGATCCCCAGCACCCACATGGCGGCCAAAAACCCTCTGAAACTCCAATTCCAGGAGAACTCCAGTTCCAGGGGAATCCGACACCCTCTTCTGACCTCCGTGGCATTGCACGACACAGGTGCACAAACCTGCATGCAGACAGTACATTCATATACATACAGAAATAAATAAAATTAAATTAAAAAATTTTTTTTAAATAAAAAAATAAAAAAAAGAAGACCTAGACCCTGTAGGCCTTAGTTCGCAGAGTAAGAACACTGCCTACTGTGTATGCTCACACTTCATAGGCAGACACTGTTTTCTTTTTCTTTCTTTTTTTTTGTATGAATGTACTGTCTGCATGTAGGTTTGTGTACCTGTGTCGTGCAATGCTGCGGAGGTCAGAAGAGGACCTCAAATTCCCCTGGAACTGGAATTCTCCTGGAATTGGAGTTACAGACGGTTCTCGGCCGCCATGTGGGCACTGGGGATCGAACCCAGGTCCTCTGCAAGAGCAGTCAGTGCTCTTAACCGATAGGCCATCTCTCCAGCCCCCCAGACACTGTTTTCTAAAAGATGTCTCCCTTCCAGCAGGACCCGGGCATGGACCTTGCCCCCCGACCCTTCTGCATCTCCATCATGAACAGCCTTGCCTGATCAACTCCTGCATCTGCCCGGCTTAATCAAGTACCTCCCTTGGCAATGACCTTACTTCTAAGAACACAGAATCTCTTGCTCCCTTTAGGGGAAGTAGGACCTTCAAGATGAAGGGTGGAGCCTGATGCATGACAGAATCTTCTAAGGCCCAAGTACCTGTGGGCACTTCCTCCTTGATACCTGTGGGAGTCCTCCAGCTTCAGACCTTGACTTCTGATGGCTGAGAGGAGAACCCCATCCGGAGCTGAACTCAAAGCCCAGGCTATCCAGACCTACCCTGGTCAAGGGAAGAGTGTCCACCTGTGCTGGATAGCTTTAGTGTCAACTTGACACATCAGGGTTGAGGGAGCCTCAATTGGGGAATTGGATCCATTGGATTGGCCTGTGGCCACATCTGTGGAGTATTGTCTTGATTGTTGAGCAATGTGGGAGGGCCCAGCCCACTATGGGTGGTGCCACCCTGGGCAGGTGGTTGTGTACAGTATAAGAAGGCAGGCTGGGCATGAGCCAGAGGAGCAAGCCAGTGAACAGTATTCCTCCATGGCCTGTGCTTCAGCTCCTGCCTCCAGGTTCCTGCCCTGAGTTCCTGTCTTGGGCTCCCTAAGTGATGAACTGTGATCCAGGAGATGTAAGCTGAATAAACCCTTTCCTCCCCAGGTTGGTGTCGGTCAGAGTGTTTGTCACAGCAATGGAAGACAAACTAGAACACCACCCAATCTTAGGTAGCAGCCCTTAGCAGGGAAGTGTGCAAAACTTGTCCCAAGACCACAGAAACTCAAAAGTCAAGTGGAATTTCAGCAACAGAGTAAAGAGGAACATCAGAGGCACCTTGTAAAGCAGGTGTTCAAGGGCACCTGCTGCTCGCCTGTCATAGACACAAGGCAGGACACAGGACACACCATTTCCTGGGGCTGCTGGTCAAAGGGACACACGGGGAACCAGAGACACTGGCTGTATCCATCATGGTCCCCAGTTGAGCTCAAGAAATTCTTCCCAGGGTGGCCAAGGTGGGTGATTGTTCAATGACTCTCTGAAGGGATGAAAGCACGTAAGTGCTCACAGAGAAGGCAAAGGGCTCCTCAGCTCAGTCTGTCAGACCCTGAGGCCAGTCCCTAAGAACGTTACCATCTACAGTGATGGGCTGACAGGTACAGGAACTTGCAGTGGAGAAAGTTCCCAGAACTGGGAAAGTCACACAAAAGCTTGTAATCATAACATTGCTATCTCAAAACTCCACTCCTGATGCCCAGGGATTAGGGGATAAAGATGGGCAGTACCCACTCCATGGTGGCAGTACCACCAGTAAAGGACTTCTGCTCTGTAGTTACCAACTTAAATTTAAATAGAAGACAAACCTATTCTAGATATTCCAATTGGCTGACCTGATGCTGACTTAAGTTTAGGAGAGAGTGACCCTAAGTCCCAGAGACCCTAACACTGAGAATTCTACCCCATCTTTATCAAGTTGGTAGGGTAAAAAAACTTTCCAAGTAGAAAATACATTGCTTTTCTATTCCAGAAGAGATTCTGAGGTGCTTATAGTCCTATAAACTGTTGGAAAGAAGAAATCTTTTTACCTTCATCAATAAATGATCTTTATTGATATCTACAATAACATACTGTTAGAACTCACAAACTCTGTAGTACACACTATTATCCCTGTTAAGATAAAGACAAATCCTCCAAGTCTGGGCTCTGTAAGACAGAGCTTCCCTCTCCTATAAGACTATCAGTAGCACTACAGGGCTGACCCAGCACTGTCTGAAACGAAATTTGAGATGAACCTTGTCCTTTTTGAAAATATTTTCTATGTATTTAATTTCACAAGTCTTAAAATTACAGGTTCCGAAAGTTTTTGTAGTATCACAGGATCAAACTCATGGCCTTGTGCATGCCAGGTAAGTATCTATTACAAGCCTGGGCATGGTGGTGTACAGAGGCAGAGGCAGGCGGATCAAGGGCAGGTGAGATCAAGGGCAGTCTGATCTACATAGTGAGTTCCAGGCCAGTGAGGCTGTGGGGACACCCTGTCTAAAAAAAAAGCAAACATACAAAAAAAAAAAACCAGTAATCTCCTACTATGCTACATTCCAAGGTGGGTTTTTTTCCTCCCCTTTTTGGAGGGGGTGTGTTGTACATGCAGTGTGGATGCACATGCATGAGTACCTATGTGGAGGTCACTGAATCAGAAGCTAAGCTGGCTGGCCAGTAAGCTTCCGGATCTGCTGGCTCATCCCCTCTCTCCATACTAAGGGCACAGATACAAGCAGCCATGTTCTTTTTTTTGTTTTTAAATTGTATGTGTATTGAGTATTTTCCTGCATGTATGCAGGCCAAGTACACCTGTGTTGTGCAATACCCACAGATCCAGAAGAGGGTGTGAGATCCCCTGGAACTGGAGCTACAGACCACTGTTAGCTGCCATGTGGGTGCTAGGAACTGAACCAGAGTCCTCTACAAGAGCAGCCAGTGCTTTTTAACTTAATGCTGGGCTATCTCTCTAACAATTTCTATTGTTTTTTGTTTTAACATGGGGTGCTGGGGATTCATACCCAGGCCTTCAGACTTGCATGGCAAACATTCTTCCCACTGAACCTTTGCTTTTTGGGTTTTTTCTGTTTTTTTGTTTTTCGAGATAAGATCTCACAATGTAGCCCAGGCTTGAAGTCATGATCCTACTTTCTGCCTACTGGGGACTAGAATTAAAAGCATGGGCCACCACAACCAGGTAACAGGTTTTAGTATGAATTAACTAAAGTAAGCCTACTCCTCGGTCAGGCATATGTGTCAAATGTTCAACTGGTGTTAACAGATATCACCCAGGTACATCACTTATCTTGGTAAAAAAAAAAAAAAAGTCAGCCACTTTGTTAAAATATTTTTTTATTAATGTGAAACTCATATAACCTTTCCCCCAAATTAAACAGTTCAGTAACATGTGGTACATTCAAACAACGATGTGCAGCCAATCCTCACGTCTCTTATCTCCACTTTTTCATCACCTCCCCAGCAGCTCTGTAGGCAGTGGCTGTCACCCTTCATTTCACTCTGATTCTCCCCAACTTGTCTGGCAGCTGCTAATGATTTTTGTCTCTACAGGTTTACCCGTTCAGTACATTTCACACAAACGTAAATAAATGGCACCTGTCATTTTGTATCTTTTATTTACCCATTCTCTGTTGATGGACATTTCCCCATCTCTTGGCTGTTGTGAATCATGCTGACACTTGTACCGTTTTCAATTCCTTTGGTATTTACCTGGGAATGGAACTGCTGGGTCACTTGGTAAATCTACTACTGTTTTGAGAATCCACCACGTTATTTTCCACAGGAGCACTGCCACTTCACACTGCCAGCACTGCACAAGGGACTCCACGTCTCTGCACCCTCATGGACACTTGTGGCTTTTAATTATAGCCATATTTAAAGTATGGCAGCCAACTTGTTAAGTCATTTGCCCTGATCACATGTAAGTACACATGTGCCTGGACCTTCTTCAGTGGGAACTCTCTTCTGCAAAGGTTCTGGCAGCAGACAGCACCCAAGGTTCTTATAAAACCCAAGGTGTCATTTCCAAAGTTTTAGATGAGCCTCTACTGCTCTGCTTTTTAAGGACGAGCACACTACTGAGAGGAGGAAGATTAAGGGTACAATTGTTAGCCTGACAATTATTCTCATCTTGCATTGGCCTGGCCTCCCTTTCCACAAAGACTCCTTGGAAGACTCCATCGCTTGTTCTAGCTCCTTATCCTGATACCCAGGTCACCTTTCTCCTTTAATGGCTCTATGCCTCAGAAGTCTTGGTTGGCAAGGTTCTTTACAACACTAGGAACATCATCCCTGCAATCCATGTGGTTGGTTGGTCTGTCATGACTTTCCTTGGACTGTTACTTCTAGGAACCTCAGATTAAGACTTTGGACTCCTAGCCTCCCAAAGTATTTATGCATCCAGAACACACAGGTCTCCCAGGGTCCCATCTTGACACCCAAGGTAGAACCAGAGCTGAGAGGAACAACTCCTAAAAGAGCCCTTAACTTCCTGGCAAATGACCACACCCTTGGAAAAGTAGTCTGATGGTTTGCTTGACATTCAGCTGTTTTTGTTTTAACATTTTTTTTAGCAAGTCAGACTTGTGGAGGTGTGGTTTGCACACAGTAAAACTCACCCTGTAGCAGGTTCATCTCCACCAGCCTCCACTACAACCCACCCACACCCAAGTGCCCCTCCCTCCGCTTCAGGCTGTGAATTCATCTTGCTGTCCAGCCTGTCAACATCCAGAACTTCTTCCCCACAGAAACCCTCGGCTTGTGGCATGGTGCACATGCTTTCTTTCCCAAGCCTGTGAGCTATGAGGCTTGGCCAGGCTATTCCATATACAGGTGACCACTCATCTATCCACAGGCATACGGGTGTTTGGCGGTTAGACTGAAAACTCCTGTACAGGTCTGCGCAGTTCCATTACTTGAAAGCACAGTGCAGGTCAGCACAGTGTAGAGTGTGCCCTGGCTGAGAGGCCACTTCACTTGGTCTGCAGCAATGCAGAATTCTGGGCATCGTGTCCAAGTTGAGCACTGTGGGTTTCTTAGTGGCCACTCTCACGGGTGTAATGAGGCATCTCACTGTAGTTTGGACTTTGTTTCTCTGTGACGCTGGCTCTTCTTGCTGAACGAAGTACTGATGGCCACACAGGCATTTACAGCTGGGTGTCTGCACTGTCCCACTCCATATGTATACGTTTACATAAAATGTGGCAAATAATGGTTTTTTTTTTTGAACCATTTCAGAGTAAGGAACATTACCTTGGCCCTTTATCCCAAGTTACTCCCTAAGGGTAAGGAGGTCTTCTGATGCAACAGCCTTGCCTCAGCTGCCCTCAGCACAGGGCCTTCTGCACTTTGCTAAGGAACACGTCCAAAGCATTTCTCTCCTGTCTAGCCTTGCCTGAGGAATACAGATGTGCCTGTGGCCCGCCTGCAGGTGCCTCCTAACACTGTTAAAATAGACAAGTGCTGTGCTTCCTAGGAGGTCTCAAATTCCCCAAGCAGACCAGGAATCTGACTTTCTAGCTAGCTCCTCATGGTGACAGGGCACAGGCACTGCTAAATGAGTGCCTTCTTTTCCACAAGGAAGCTGCTTGCTGCTTCTTGGCCTCTTTTCTCAGTGCTTTAGTCAGTCACTCCAAACCATCCTTCCCTGAGTCAGAGTTAGATGGCCCCCACAAGGTCACTGTGATCTTGAGTTCTCACCATTTCCTAGATATACCCTCACTTTCCAGGCTCTTTTATCTACCTGGTCCCAGAACACAAGAATTTCCTGGAGAGACCCCAGACTAGCTAAACAGTGCTCTCGAAACATCCTCACAGAAACTTTACCCTCAATGTGAATAAACTTACCTCGGCATCCCCCGATCTGTCCTGGTGACTCACCAGCATTTATATCCCTTTCCTTCCTTAGTAACGGAAGGAACCTCATTTCTATTCAGGGAAGCACTGTGCCCAGTGAGGACGGCTTTACTCCTAGCAGCTGCCCATGTGATTGAGTTTGGGCCAACGGGAATGTTGTGGGATGTTCCTTCCAGGAAGGCACCTTGGAACAAGGGCAGATAATGGGGTGAAAGGACCGTACGGTGGGAGCACCTGTTCAGCTCTACACCTGCTGTGAGGAGATGTGGGCAGCCTCTGACCCCTGAGACATGCCACAAGCCAACACTATAAGAGTGCTGTCCTGGTTTTCAGTGTTGTCAACTACCTTTTCGAGCTTAAAATTTTTTTTAAAAACTAAGATATTGCATGGGCCAGAGAGAAGAGTCATGGGTGTGGCTGGAAGGTCCTTAGGTCTCACCCAAGGAGGCAGAATACCCTCCTGATCTGTAGAGTGTGAACGATAAAGTGATACAATGCTGGGCTCCATGCTCTCCTCCTAGTACCCAGGAGAAGGGGATGAGGGCCAGGCCACTGCCCCTCCCAGTCCTCCTGTCTCCATCTGGAACTAGGAGCTTTGGGCCATTACCTTCTATATAATCTCCAAGCCTCCTGGCTTTCAAGGACAGGAAAGCTGTGAAGGACTGTAACAAACCCTGGAAATGATGTCCCACTAAGGTTGTAAGGACTCCAGTTCTAGTTCGTACAGAGCCCAGATTATGGGCGCTTACCAAAAGGCTAAAGTAATTTCATCTGTAGCTTCCACTCTAGATTTATGAAGAATGGAAGTAATCTGTAAGGACATCCTCACAAGCGAGGAAATGTTGCTAGGGCAGGGAAAGTGCCTTGCCACCTAGTAAACGCCAACATTGGACCACTTCATCCTTAAAAGAGTAACTGCAGATGTCCAGACAAAGCAGCAAGGAAAAGAAATTCATAGCTCTGCAGACATGGGGAAGCAGGCGCTGACACGTCACTGGTGTCACTCCAGAAATGCTGCATCCTCCAGGGAAAGCCACAGCGAATGGCTCACAGACTATAATCACCCTGGGATTCCACTTTTGAGAAATAATAACTCCAGGAAATCATCTCAATACAGGAGCAGGTGCAGTTTGTATAAAAATGCTCTCAGGGTTAAAAAATCGTAAACAAACACATTTCAGCAAGTTTTAAAGCCTGAACTTCAAGTTCTGCTTCTTTAGAAAATATTCTAGAGCTACCTAGCCAATGTTAAATGGCTTGCGTGCATGATGTCAGAACGTGAAGATGTGTGTAGTGGAATGGTATTCACCTCTCAATAAACTCAACCACCTTTTCAACACAGTCCAAGAGTCTGACAGCCCACCTGCAGCCAGCCACCCACACGGCGAAGAGGGCAGTGAGCCTGTCAGTTTCCCTCAGGGAGGAAGAAACCAGGACAATGCACAAGCCAAGCACCTGGCTTCTGGGACCGAATGAGGAGTCAGGAAAAGTAGCTGGTGCTGTTGCTGCGGCTGATTTTACATCTCCGTAACCAGGCAAGGAGCTTGCCTGAGTCAAGAAGTCTCATTTAGCCGGGCGTGGTGGCACACGCCTTTAATCCTAGCACTTGGGAGGCAGAGGCAGGCAGATCTTTGTGAGTTCAAGGCCAGCCTGGTCTACAGAGTGTACAGAGTGAGTACCAGGTCAGCTGGGGTTACAGGGAGACCCTGTCTCAAAAAAAAAAAAAAAAAAAAAAAAGTCTCATTTAACATTTTGAAGTGTGGGAGGGAGGGAGGGAGGGAGGCAAGAGCTGTCACACAGTTTTAGCTGCCACCCCTGCCTGCCCTGGCTGTCTGGTGTGGGATCCAGTACAAAGGGAGGGGAAGCAGGACACGCAGAAGGCAAGTGGCATGCCTGCACCCCCTATTTCCAAGTGAGAAGGTCAGAAGCTCCTGCTGCAGAGTTTGGGGTCCAATGCTCGTCCCAGGCACTGCAAGGACCCTGTTATTAGTGTCCTAGGGCTGCTATGACAGAAAGCAGACTGAGAGAGGTACTCAGAACTGCATCCATCTAGTCTCTTGTAGTTCTGGAGATCAGACGTCCAAAACCAAGGAGCTGACAGGACTCTGCTCCCCTGCAGGCCTTAAGGAGGATGCTTCAGGCTTCTTTTGGCTTCCAGTGTCTGCTGACATTCCTTGGTCTGTGCCCGGTCTTCCTGTATGTCTGTCTCTTGTTCTGTCTCTTCAAGCACATCTTTCACTAAACTTGGGGCCTACCCAGAAAATTTTTTTTTTTTGGTCTTTTCGAGACAGGGTCTCCCTTTAGTCCCAGCTGGCCTGGAGCTCACTGTATAGACTAGGCTGGCCTTGAACTCAAAGAGATCCTCCTGCCTCTGCCTCCCAAGTGTCATGTTGAGATTCTTAATCATACCTGCAAAGTCCTTTTCTCCAAAAGAGGTCATATCCACAGGCTGTCTTCCTGGGTCTGTAGGACAGTGCTTTCAATGGACTCTCCCTGACCAACCATTGTGCCCACACAGGGCTGGGCACTTAACAAGCAGCAATAAAGGAGCCACATGGAGATCATGAGCCAGGTGTTCAGCTCATCTCAAGGATCACACAAAAGTCAAGCATGGTTACAATGACTGCCCACAGCCAAACTTCTCCCCCACCAGGTGGCCCTTGCTTCATTCATGTGCCTAGGGGCTGAGTCCACAAGCAAGTGCAGCGCTGTGAGTGGAAGGAAAGCAGGACTTCCATGAATCTGCTCAGTGATTCACAGTATTGGCTCAGATATATATAAAAAAAATGGCCCTGACAGGTCACCAATGAATAAAGTAAAAATCACAGCAAACCTTTAGCCTCTATAAATGGAACCATTTCGTAACACACAGGACTTACTTGCTGAAGCTGCGTGGTCAGGATGGGGGTAGGAGACAAGCGCAGCCTTCCACCATCAGGAAGGGAGGACCTAGCACCGAGGCTGCTAAGAGAGCCACAGGACCAGGGTTATGCCTGTGGCTCCTCTTTCTCAGATCCTTTACTTTTCAAAAGTAAAGCCATGCCAGAAACACGATCCATTAGCAACAGCAGGGCTACAGGAACTGATAGGTGCAGTATTTCAGTTCCAAGGAGTTTTCTCTGGCCCTGCCAGAGCTGGCAGAGCACCCAAGATGTTTGTGGCAATGCTGGTGCACCCAACAGCAGGTGCCTGGCAAAACCAAACTAAAATCTTAACAGCAACTAGTACCCTGTTAAGCCCAGAAAGAGCAGAACATGGATGGACAGGTCTGAAGGGATTACAGGGAGGGAGTGTGCACGGACACTGGGAATGAGGACATTCCTCTACAGGAATGGCTGTCTAGCTGTTTCTAGACCAACTAATGAGGACAGAGTAAACGAAAATCCACATCTCCTAAATCTATCTGAATTCTCAAAACTACCATGACCATCTCCCTTCCTTCCTCAGCTCCAGCTAGACAGGTGTGGCTCTGAGGTCCAATTCTAGTTTGGGCAAACTATTAGCCTTCTCAAAGCCTTGAAGTCCTAACTTTAGGTGAGTTGCAAAGAATCAAACAGTATAATGTATCTCATTAAGAGCCTGCTTCAGCATATGTATTCAATAAATGATATATGATATTAATGCTTCTGATTTCCTTTTTTTCTTTTTTTTTTTTTTTTTTTTTTTTTGTCTTTTTTTTGAGACAGGATCTCCCTGTAGCCCCAGCTGTCCTGGAACTCACTCTGTAGACCAGGCTGGCCTTGAACTCACAAAGATCCACCTGCCTCTGCCTCCCAAGTGCTTCTGATTTCTATAGAATAAAAAGATGTTAATGCTTTTGCCACCAGCCACATGCTCTTCCACTTGTTTTTTATTATCTTTTAGTCTGTCCATCCGTCCGTCCACTATCCATCCAACAATAGTGGTCATGGAACACATGTAGAGAGTATAGGACAACTTGTGGAGATCTGTCCCTCTAACCACGTGGGTTTAAGGGTGGTGTAATCTTGTGGCGGTGGGGCAGCTTGGTATCAAGTGCCTTTACCTCTGAGCTACCTTGTGGGCTCATTTGTTTTTTATTTTTGTTTGAATAGGCTCTTGACTATGTAGTCCAGACCCAGCCTCAACTCAATGGCAATATTCTCTTGTCCTCAAGCCTCAATGGGCAGAGGATTATAGGTGCGCTCCACTAGATCTGGCTTTTCCTATTCCACTTATGGACACATAAAAAAGTAACATGGCTCTAGAATATTTATGAAGTCAGAGTCAGCTTGCCAGTTTTATTAAAAAGCTCCTAAGAAGTAATTAATTTAGTAATAATCACTTTGGGGACAATACATATTACCAGTACACAGATTATAATCTCAGTGGATTCCGAATAGTGTGTCTATGTGTTCAAAGACCAGTCACTTAGGTTAGCCCTGACTGTCTCACATGAGAACACTACTGGGCTTTGAGGAAAACAGACCACTTGAGGGAACTGTGCAGAATACTGTAACTTGTTCCACACTCTGCAGCGAGAGTTCAAGCAGCCAAGGCAGAAGATAGAGCTGCCACAGACCTTCACCCTCGGAGGCAGCAGCCCTGGAATCAGAGAACCCTACCATGGTCCAGCAGCCATGGCAGTGCCTCCTAAAAGCCAGGCTCCCAGTCTGTGTTACTCATGCTCCAGAACCTCTGTGACCATGCAAAGTTCAATAGAGGTTGTGAGGGCATCTGGAATGTCAAGCAGAGTACCATAGAAAGGAGCCGGAGGAGCTCAAGGAGACTGCAACCTTGGGAAAGCTCAGTGCACAGAGGCTTTAAGGGTCAAGGGGGAGGGGGAGATTGAGCTATCAGCTTCAAGGAGGCCACATTAGAGTTCTCCAAAGAAATAGAACAAGTGGGAGGGGCTGGGGACACACACCACACACACACACACACACACACACACACAATTGGGTCACATGATCACAGAGACTAAAGAGTTGCACAAGGGTCACCTGCAAGGGGCAGAGCCAGGAAGTTAGAGCCTCAGAACAAGAGAGATCTATGCTGAGCCCCAGTTTGAGATTGAAGGCCCCAGGGTCACTCATACAAATCCTCAAGTCTAGAGTCTGATACCCAAGGACAAGAGCAGCTGCAAAAGGCATGTCTGCTTAGTGAAGGGAGAGCTAGAGAGGGCAAGTTTTCGTTTCTTTCCATATCCTGTTCAAACCAAGCTCTAGCTCGGATGATGCTTGCTGCCCACATTACCAGTCAGTGACCTTACAATAGGTTCTTCCCACTGAGCTCACTGACACACATGCCAGTCTTCTCTGAAACACCCTGGCACACCCATAAGTGTTTTACTAGTTTCTTCAACAGTCAAGATGATAGACAAGGTCTAACCTTCACAGAGGCCACGCAACACCACAGACAACAGGACTTTTTTCTCTCTGGCTGAGGAATGCTGCCCTGGCAAGGGATGTGCAACAATGGGGCTACAAGACAACAGTCAGGCAGAGGTGACCTATGCAGGGCTGGCAGAGCCATGGGACAGTCCTGGACGTGACCACTGTGGGCAATCTGCAGGACGTAAGCCTTGGTGGTGGAAGAATCAGAACCCAAGACGAGATGGATCACGTGCCATCTCTAAAAGTTCCACATGCCACACATGGACCTTAGGAAGACTGGTACGTGTCCGGCCTAGCAGCACAGTGGCACATGCCTAGGTAAATGAGAGCATAACCACGTGGGTGACAAAAGGTTCTATTTTTCTTGGTGACAAGATGCTGCTAAGGCTGGTTCCAGCTCCCACAGGCACTGACAGAATCCCGTTCATCCAGGCCCCAAATTGTCCCCTAACATGTCATTCAGGACAGAGCCATTGTAGAACTGAGAGGTTTTGCTCCATACCAACCATGATGCTCCCAGAGGCCCGCCATGACTCAGCATACTTTCCAGAAACTTATTTCATATTGTACTTTGCACATATGAAAAAAGGAATGTATAAAACCCTGAGTGTTTTTTTAAAAATCTGAACACCTGTTTTTCTTTTCATCTTTATTCCTTTTGCCTAACTTTTTTCCTCCATAGGAAGAAAGAGGAAACAAATCAGTCCGAAATATGTTGTATGCCATTTTCCACTTGGGTGCTAGCACACAGTTCCCACTAAAAGGGCTCAGAGTTATCAACGTGGAGTGGATTGAGCTGCTGACAGATCTGGCCCTGCAGCCAAACTTATGGGAGTATTAACCAGTAACCAGTAAGCTGTTCTCAGCTTGGTGCCATCATCTTGAACTCTACCCTGGGCTTTGACAGATGTTGGTACGTGGATCTACTTGATCAACTTACTAAACTCTAGACTAGCATCTAGGAAAATATGTCCTCCATGTTCATTTTCCATGTATTTGTTTTTGCCTTGATGAAGGAAAGTAGGGCTCTCAGGAGTGACCAGGACCCTGAGGAATTAAGGCTGTAAATTAGAAAGCCCATGGAGGTGTACTCTGAGAAGGTGCTAAATTCTCAGGAAATTAAACATGCCCCAATTATTGAGATTAATGACTTCACGGGTCACTGTAAAGCCTTGGCCAAAGGGGCAACAGAGCAGGGACAAGGCCCACCAGGGAGCTCTACACACAGGTGACCACACTTACCAAAACACACCTGCCCGGCTCGAGGCTCCAGAGGGAACTCTCAGTGTTGATCTTGTGGGTGAGCTTCCCTTCCATGAGAACACGTTCTCCACTTTCTTCCAGCATGGCCACATGGATAGATCCACGGCTGAGGGCCACGGAGACCTGAGAACACAGTAGGAAAAAACCGTCTGGAGAGTGGCAAAATTATAAAAAAGAAATAGCTCCATTAAAAACATACTTGGGGGCTGGAGAGATGGCCTAGCAGTTAAGAGCGCCAACTGCTCCTGCAGAGGACCTGGGTTCAATCCCCAGCACCCACATGGCGGCTGAGAACCCTCTGTAACTCCAGTTCCAGGAGAACTCCAGTTCCAGGGGAATCTGACGCCCTCTTCTGACCTCTGCGGACTCTGCAGCATTGCACGACACGGGTGCACAAACCTACATGCAGACAGTAACATTCATACACATAAAAAAAAAAAAAAAATAAGCCGGGTGGTGGTGGCGCACGCCTTTAATCTTAGCATTTGAGAGGCAGGCAGATCTTGTGTGAGTGTCAAGGCCAGCCTGGTCCTGACGAGTGAGTTCCAGGACAGCTGGGGCGACAGGGAGACTCTGTCGCAAAAGACCAAAAAATAATAAAAAATAAATAATTAAATAAATAAATAAATAAATAAATAAAATATGAAAAAAATACTTGAGCTGGGCATGGGTGGGGCACACCTTTATCCCAGCACTCGAGAGCAGAGGCAGGCAGATCTCATGTGAGTTCAAGGCCAGAATGGTCTACATAAGCCGAAGTTCGAGGACAGCTGGGGCTACAGGTGGGCCCTGTCTCAAAAGACACAAAAATACATACATTCATACATACACATACTACATACATAAATACATCCCATATATGCTTGAGCTTTAAGACCTCCTGGTTTATTTTTATGGCCTTTCTATTTAACAAATCAAGGCTGGCCGTCTTGCGTCTTCCCACATATACCCCAAACATTTCCACTAGCCAGAACAGAGGTCAGAGCTAGGTTATGGCGCCACCTAGTGGTCAGATTTCAGACCTTTTTTTAAGGTGGGCCTATCCTTGAAGGTAAAGATCGGTTACTTGTAGACAGCATGTAGATGGTTCCTTTCCTAATCCAATTCTCCTAGCTATGTCTTTTGATTGGGGAGTTGAGGTCCATTAATATTTAAGGTTATAACGGATAGATGTGTGTTGCTTCCTTTCAGCTTAGTAATCCATTTGTGTTTTTTGTCTAGGTTTCTACTTCGGCAGTTATACTTTTATTAAGTTTCTCTTTCTAGTGCCTGGGGATAGTTGCGGCTCCTTTCTCTGTCCTTTGAATTGCTTTCAGTATTCTCCGAAGGGTTGTTTTCTGTACATGTCATTCTTTCTCTGTTTATTCCATGGAGATTTTTCTTTCTCCTTCAACTAAATTGCATTTGTTGCTGGGTATAGTAACCGGGTTGACATCTATAGTCTTTAACACTGGGAATGCTTGCTCCATTTCGTCTTGCTTTCATAGTTTGTACTGAGAAGTCAGTTGTAATTTCTGATAGGTTTCCCCTTATCTGTAACTTGTTTTTCTCTTGTGGCTTCAGAATTTGTTCCTGTTGTTTTGGGCATCTAGCGTTTAACTATGATATTGCATGGAGTGTTTCTTTTCTGTTTGGCGTTTGGTGTTCTTTGTGTCTCTTGTATTTGTATTGGTTTTCTTTTTTTAGTTTGGGGAAATTTCCTTATATTATTCTGTTGAAGATTTGATCAATACGATTGTTCTAGTTTGTCCTCCATTGGCTGTGACAAACACTCTGACCAACACCACTTAGGGAGGAAAGGGTTTATTCAGCTTAACATCTCCTGGGTCACAGTTCAGTCACGAGGGAGCCCAAGGGCAGGAACTCAGGGCATGAACCTGGAGGCAGAGCTGAAGCACAGCCATGGAGGAATGCCTGTTCACTGGTTGAGCCCTTCCCTGGGCATGCCCAGCCTTACCTTTTTATACTGTACAAAACAACCGGCCCAGGGTGAACACCACTCTTGTGGACTGGGCCCTCCCAAACTGCTCGACCACCAAGACAATGACTACCACAGATGGTGGCCACAAGCAAGGCCCATTGGAGCCAATTCCCCAGATATGGAGTCCTCCCTCAACCCAGGTGTGTCAAGTTGACACTAACGCTATCCAGAAAGTAATTCTCCTTGGGATTCTTCTCCTTCCTCTATTCTATGATGTGGAGGTTGAATCTTTTCATAGTGTCCCCACAGTTCCTGGTTATTCCAATTGTGTATTTTTAAATTTTTTCAGAATCTTTCTCGAGGTTTGTTTAGTTGTTTTGTTTATCTTCCAAGGTCCTGATATTCTTTTTTCTGCTTCCTCCATTCTGCTTCTGAGACTTTTTCAATTCCTTTCCTTTATTGTCGGAGTGTTTTATTTCCTTTTTCATTTCCTCTTTTGATTTCTTATGTAATAGTCCACTTCCTTTGGAGCTTTCACCATTCTTTCCGTAGTTTTTGCTTGCTCCGGTTGGTTTCCTTTTCTTTTTTTTTCTCTTTTTTTTTTTTTTTTTTTTTGGTATTTTGAGACGGGTCTCCTAAGATCTTTAGTCCCAGCTGTGGCCTGGGCAGGCTCACTCTGTAGACCAGGCGTGGCCTTGAACTCACAGGAATCCACCGCCTCTGCCTCCCAAGGTGCTAGGATTGAAAGGATCGGCACTCACCCCCAGCTTCTTTTCTTTTTCAACCGGGACTTTTCAGTGTTTCCTACGTTCCTTCTGGATTTGTCATGCTTTTCTCTAGGTCCTTCTGAGTTTTCATTATCTCTCCTAAGTTCTCTGATTGTTCTTTTAGTCTTTGAGTTTCTTGTTGAAATGTCCACAATTGTATGGTACTAATATTGTGTACTGGGCCATCCCCATGGGATTCCCACTGTCGGAGTCTTCCCCCACGGGTGTGTAGAGCTGGGTAGTGAGAATATCCTGCCACTTTCCCATCTTGTCTCTCTTACGGCATCGTGTCCCTGAATGGAAATGTGGGTTTCTCTTTGCCTGTTCGAATGTGAATCCCAAATGCTTCACTGTGATTGAAAGGCTTGCTTTGCTTGCCTCGAGCAGCAATCCTTCGTGCCTTTGTCGTATGTGATCTGATTGATTGTTTTTTCTTCTTGTTCTTCTTGCTATGGAGTTGTTAACGAGTCTAAGTTTAGCGGCCTTATCTCGTGGAAGGTCTAAGTCAACTCTTCCCTCCGTTTCTGAAGTTTTTTTTGTTTTTTTTTTTTTTGATTTTCTAAAGAATCACACTGGACACTCTCTGTTCAGGCAATCCCAGTTGGGGGGTACTTCCTGTTTAGCCCATGCCCCCAGTACCTGTGCGTTCAGGTGGTCTGGGAAATCCCCGATCTCAAGTCCACAGTGCAACGGCCACCCGTTTATACAGCTAGGAGACAACTCCGCCCCCACAGCCAACAAGCAATCAAGCCATAGGACGATTGAATCAAACCAAAAAATCCGCCTGGCTGAAGCATCCATTCTCCTACCTGTGATTCAGGTGGTATTGGAAATCCCTGATCTATGGTTTTCATTTTCTTTAAGATGGCAATATATTGTAAAACATCATTAGACATCAGTGAAGATGGTCACAATATCTTACCACCTGCTCTGTGCATCATTTATCCTCCATTTATCTAGAGGTAGGTTTCTTCAGCACAACTGAGAATTCAAGTTCAGGACAGGGGCTTGCCTCTTCGTCCATTTTCCTGGGGGGAAGTTTTGCACACCTTTTCAAGCAATATTCTCTTTTTCTTCTTTGGAAACCAAATGATTCTATCAAAAATAATGTTTCAGGCATTAAATACAAAGTAGTATTAAACAAATGGAAATGTTTTGCTTTAAATACTGAAGCCATTTGTTTACATAAGAAATAGTTTGTGCGGGTGTGGCGGCACCCACCTTAGTCCCTAGCAGCATTGGGAAGTGCAGGGGGAGGCGGATATCTGTGAGTTCAAGCCACCTCGGTTATAGAGTGAGTTCCACAGGGAACTCTGCTCAAAAAGATTAAAAAATAAAGAGAGCAAAGAAAAAAAGAAATAGTTTGCATTCAAAGCCCATTATTGAAAAGAACATGAATCATCAATCAAAAGGAGACTTTATAGATAAGAAATAAGGCAGGCTAGCCAAGCAGCTCTGGGCACAGGCCAGGCAAGGAAGAGGCCTACTCACAGCAACCAGCAGGCAAGACAAGGCATGCACACTCACCCAGAGTCTGGTGCTGGGACCATAGCTCCAGCTCCCAGTAGCTTCAGCTCAGGTCCCTGACAGGTGAGACAGAGCCCAGACCACACATCCGAGGCCAGACTCCCACATCAGCGACTCAGCACCCAGCAGGTGAGACAGAAACCCAGGGGTCAATACTGATTGGCACCTGAGATATTCCAGAATCCCAACCCATTAGCTGGGGAACACCTTGGCCCACTCCCCTGGCTCCAGGCTAAGCTTTCCTGGCCCTGGACCCAGATCCAGAGGCTTACAGCTAGCCCAGAGGACCCAGTAGCCATGTGAGGTTCAAGCCAATGTGACTGTTACCTGTCCTGGGTGTCTGGAGAAGCACCAGACTAGAAGGGTGAGAATGAGCTGGTTCCTCCAGTACAAAATCAAACATGAAAACCTGAAGCCTAGGCTATTCTACCTTTCATAACTAATAAGAAGACAATGAAGGTATTGAAGAAAACAAGCAAAGTCAGTCTTCAATTCAATGAAGAAACACTTGAGTTTCATAATAGAATACAAATAACAAAGCAAATCTACATGCCAAAAGCACAACAACAACAACAAACAAAAAACCACAACATGAGAAACTCAAATAATAAATCCTGCTAAGTACAACCAGTCCTACAGAAGACTTCTACAATGAGAAATCCCTGGAGGTAACCCAGGACACAGGTCTTAGAACTATCATAAACATCCTCAAAGAATTCAAGGAATTTAAAAGAACACACAGACAAAAGAATCAAAGAATTAGAAGGAGATAGAGATAGCCTAAAAGAAGAGAACAAAAACTTCATGATGAGGTGGAAATACTAAAGATATCTCAGGCTGAAATGAAAAAGGAAATTGAGGGCTGGAGAGATGGCCTAGAGGTTAGAGGCACTGACTGCTCTTGCAGAGTACCCGGGGTTTGATCCCCAGCAACCCACAGTGGTGGCCTGAGAACCGTCTTTAACTACAGTTTTCCAAGGGATCTGACCGCCCTCTTCTGACTGCTTGGCAGCATTTCATGACAAGGGTGCACCAACCTACATGCAGACAGTACACTCATACACATAAAATAAATAAATAAAGAAATAGAATAAAAGTTTTTAAAACGAAAGAAAGAAAAAGGAAATTGGAAACACCATCCGGTCCACAGGAAAGATGGGCGAAAGCCTCAGTATCAGATGGATGAAGCAGAAAAATAGAATATCAAGACTGAAGATAACATTGAAGAACTATATAGCTCAAGCAAAGATTATAAAAATTTTTAAAAGCATAAGAAATGTGGGACACCATGAAAAAAAAAAAAAAAAAAAAAAGAAAAGAAAAGCCAACCTATGCATCATAGTATAGAGGAAGGAGAAGAAGTTCAAGATAATGGTATTGACCAGATCTTCAACAGAATTAGAGAAGAAAATTTCCCCAAATTGAAGAAAGACACACCCCTACAAATACAAGATGCACATAGAACATCAAATGGACAAGACCAGAAAAGCAAGTCCCCATGCCATATCATAGTAAAAACGCTAGACTCAAAACAAAGACAGAATACTGAAAGCTATAAGAGAAAAACAAGTCACATATAAAGGAAAACCCATTAGAATTACAGCTGACTTTTCAATGCAAATGATGAAAGCCAAAAGAGCTTGGACCACAGTATTCCCAGTTCTAAATGACCACAGATGCCAACCCAGGTTAGTTTACCAAGCAAAAATGTCAATTATAGTTGAAGGAGAAAGAAAAATCTTTTGTGACATAAACAAGATGAAAGAATACATGTTCAGAAAACCAACCCTTCAGAAAATACTTGAGGCAATTCAAAGAGCAGAGGAAAAGAGTGACTGCTCCCAAGTGGCAAAAGAAAGTAATTAATGAAGGTATAACTGTGGAAATACAAACCTAGACTGAAAAAGCAAACAGAAAATAAATTGATGAGAATCAGTATACATCTCTCAATAATAACCTTAAATATAAATGGTATGCACTCCCCAATGAAGAGACATGGACAGGGAGAATGGATTAAGAAATTGAATCCATCTTTTTATTGCCTACAAGAAAACCATCTCACCTTCAAGGACAGGCACAATCTTAAGGTAAAAGGATGAAAAAAATATTCCAAGCAATGGTTTGAAGAAGCAAGCAGGAGTTGCTAATCTAATATCAGACAAAATAGATGTCAAATTAAAACTAACTGGAAGACACGAAGAGGGCCACTACATGCTTTTTTTTTTAATTTTATGTTTTTTTTTTAATTTTAAGAAAAAAAACTATGAAGACTTCACAATCATGAATATATACACACCAAATTCTGGTGCACCAAACTTCATAAGCACAAGTCTACATGACTTTAAGGCACAGATTACTCCCAGCACACTAATAGTAGGGGACTTCAATACCCCACTGTGCCCATGGGACAGGTCACTGGACAAGAAAATAACAGAGAAGACAATCTAGAACGAAGCAAAAAAATAGAACAATAACACCAAATGGGACCGAGATAGACATCATACAGAATTTTAACGCACCCAAACAACCAAAAAGGATATAGTACTTTACACAAGAATATCAGAATCCCAAATCAACCACAGACTGCAGACACAGAACAATCTCAACAAATACAAAAAAATTGAAATAATTCCATGCATTCTACGGGACAGGAAAGGAGAAAGAGAAGCTCAGAGAAACAGTGGCGGAAGATAAAGTTTTAATATCAACACCAGAAAGACCTCTACTATCTAAAAGAACTCTGTGGAGACTGAACAACACACTCATGAATAATGATGGAGCGAATGAAAAATAAAGAAGAAAAAAATTTTTTTTTTTTTTTTTTTAAAAGAAAAAAATACAAGCACAACACAAGACATAGTGATACTTTAAAGAAGTCCAAAGAGGGAAATTTGTAGCCGTCCTAAGTGCCTGAATTAAAAAAATAAATTTAAAAAAAAGATGCGGGGTGTGGTGGTGCACGCCTTTAATCCTGCAGCACTTTGGATGGCAGAGGCAGGCAGAGTACTCTGTGAGTTTCAGGCCAGGCTGAGCTACATAGTGAATTCAGGACGCTGGAGCTACAGGAAACCCTGTTTCAAAAAGGGAAAAAAAAAAAAAACAGAAAGAGCACAAATAAACAACCTAACACTACAACTAAAAACATTGTGAGAAAACAACAAATGAATCCTAAACCCAACAGACAAGAAGAAATAACAAACATCAGTGCAGAAATCAATGAAATAGAACCAAAGAAAACAATACAAAGAATCAATCCAGGAGCTGATTCTTTGAAAGGATAAATAAGATAGACAGACCTCTAAGTCAGTTAACCAAAAGAAAGAAGGAAACCAACTCCAAATCAACAAAATTAGAGATGAAAAGGGAAACATCACCACAGATAAGGAAAAGATCCAAACAATTATTGAAAGGCTTTAAAAATCTATACTCAGCCAGGCATGTTGGTGCAGCGCCTTTAGATCCCTGCCCCCGGAGGCAGAAGCAGGTGGATCTTTGGAGTTAAGCCGCCTGGTCTACAGACTGAGTTCCAGGAAGCTGGGACTAGCAGGGAGGACCGCTGTCCCGAAAGAACCAAAAAAAAAAACGCATATACTCTACTAAGTGTGAAAACCTAAGAGAAATGGATGAATATCGAAATCATGGAGTCACCAAAGTTAAACCAAGACGAGATCAATAGCTTAAATAGACCCATAATATATGAGAAATTGAAACAGTAATACAAAAGCGTCCCAGGCTAAAAAAAAAAAAAAAGCCCAACCCAATGGATTTTATGGCAAATTCCATAAGACTTTATGATTTATTTTTTAGTTTTTTTATTTTGTATGTGTATGACTGCATGTCTGCATGCAGGTTTGAGGACCCGTGTCGTGCAACGCCTCAGAGGTCCAGAGGGTCGCGGATTCCCTGGAACTGGAGTTCTCCTGGAATTGGAGTTAATAGACGGTTCTTGGCGCGCCGATGGGGGGGGCTGGGGATCGAAACGCCGGGTCCTCTGCAAAGAGCAGTACACAGTGATTCAACCGCTAAGCTATCTCTCAGCCCCCCTCTATAAGACATTTAAAGAGGACCTACAAACATTATTACTCAAATTACTCAACAGGATAGAATTAGAGGGAAATCTCTCAAATTCCTTCTATGAAGCCAGCATCATTCATAGATTGGAAGAATGAATATAGTAAAAATTACCACCTTACCCAAAGTAATA
Source organism: Rhizomys pruinosus (assembly GCA_009823505.1). Lineage (NCBI taxonomy): Eukaryota > Metazoa > Chordata > Mammalia > Rodentia > Spalacidae > Rhizomys > Rhizomys pruinosus. The sequence continues at coordinate 1,763,463 of VZQC01010991.1, read as the reverse complement.
TATAGATTCAATACAATCCCAATTAAATTCCCATGACTTCTTCAAAGATTTGGAAAAAAGAAATCGCTAAATTCATATGGAAAACAAAAGGCCCCCGATAGCCAAAGCAACCCTGAGCAAAAACGCCTGCGATGGGGGGGGGGGGGGGGGGGGGGGATTAAAAAAAAAAAAAAAAAAAAAAAAAAAAAAAAAAAACAGCCTGGTCTACAACAAAGAACAGATCAATGGAACAAAATTGAAGTCCAAACTTGAGGCACATGCAATTTCAGCCACCTCGAATTTGGCAAAGGGGCCAAGAAGACTCAGTGGAAGAAAGTTAGCAGCTTGGGTCTGGAGAGTATGGCCTAGCAGTAAGAGCTCTGAATGCTCGTTGCAGAGGACCTGGTTTGATCCCAGCACCCATATGGCAGCGAGAACCGTCTTTAACTCCGATTCCGAGGGAATCGCAACACCCTCTTCTACCTCCGTCGGCCTTGCACGACATGGTGCACAAAACCTAATGCAGACAGTACATTCATACACCATAAAAATCATTAATTAATTAATTATTTAAAAAAAGAAGCATCTTTTAGCAAATGGTGTTGGCAAAACTGCGTCACCACCTGTAGAAGAATAAACTAACCCCTATCTTTTGCCTTGTACAAAAATCAACCCAAATGGATCAAAGACCTGCAATGTGAAACCTGAAACTTCGAAAATGATAGAAGAAAACTTGGCAGTAACCTACAAATATAGGTGTAGATAAAAGTCTTTCAGGGCTAGGAGGAGAATAGCCTAGCGGTTAAGAGCGCCGCCGCTCTTACAGAGGACGCCGGTTCGATCCTCCCAGCACCGCACATGGCGCTAAGAACCGTCTGAAACTCCAATTCCAGGAGAACGCCGATTCCAGGGGAATCCTACCCTCTTCTGACCTCCGAAAAATTGCACAACACAGGTGCACACGGGTGCACAAACTTGCATGGCAGACAGTAATTCATAAGCATACAGAAATAAATAAAATTAATAAAAAAAAAAATTGTTAAAAAAAAGAAAAAGCTTTCTAAATCAGACAGAAGCAGCTAGACAGGACGTAAGGTCAACAATTGAATAGTGGGACCTCATTAAACTCAAAGCTTCTGTAAGCAAAAAGAAACACATGAAAGAAGTGAAGAAAAAACGCCAGGCAGAATGGAGGAACCTCAGCAGTGACAATCGACAGAGGTTTTTTTAACATCTACATACATTTTTGGAGTACAAAAGCAAAAGAGCAAGAAAATTTCCCAATCAAAAGATGAGAGTAAAAGAGCTGAACAGAGATGTCACAAATGAAGAAATAAAGATGGGTGAGAAATCATGTTTAAAAGTGTTCAACATCAATGGTAATTAAGGAAATGCAAATTAACTACTTNTTTGGAGCTTCTCAACCCTTTCCTGTAGCTCCTTTTGCTTTGCTGGTTTGGTTTCCTTTTCTTTTTCTTTTCTCTTTTTTTTTTTTTTTTTTTGGTATTTTGAGACCAGGGTCTCAAAGACTTCTGATTTCAGTCCCAGCTGGCCTGGGAGCTCACTCTGTAGACCAGGCTGGCCTTGAACTCACAGGATCCACCTGCCTCTGCCTCCCAGTGCTAGGATTGAAAGGTCGGCACACATCCCCCAGCTTCTTTTCTTTTTCAACCGGGTCTTTTCAGTGTCTTTCCTCGTCCTTCTGGAGGGAATTTGTCATTCTCTCTCTAGGTCCTTCTTGAGTTTTTCATTCTCTCTCCTAAGTTCTCTGACTTGTTCTTTATAGTCTTTGATTTCTTTGAATATGTCCACAATTGTACTTCTAATATCTGTGTCCTGGGCCATCCCCAAGGGGATCCCACTGTAGGAGTCTTCCACAGGGTTGGTAGAGCTTGGTGTGGAATTATCCTGCACCTTTCCCATATTGTCTCTTCTTCGTGTCCCTGGAATGTGGGTTTCTCTTTGCCTGTATTCGAATGTGAATCCCAAATGCCTCTTCACTGTGTTGAAGGCTTGCTTTGCTTGCCTCCTTCAGATGCCTTTGTTGTTTGTTTGATTGATTGATTTGTTTTTCTTCTTTTCTCCTTGCTTATGGAGTGTTGACTGTCTAAGTTTTAGGCTTTCTATTGGAAGTCTAATTCACTCTTCCCTTTCTGTTCTGAAGTTTCTTCAAAGAATCCACTTGGACACTCTTTCAGCAATCCCAGTTGGGGGGACTTCCTGTTTAGCCCATGCCCCAGTACCTGTGCTTCAGGTGGTCTTGGGAAATCCCCGATCTCAAGTCTCACAGTGGCAACAGGGCCACCTTTTATACCAGCTAGGAGGACAACTCCGCCCCCACAGCCACACAAGCCAATCAAGCCAATGACGATTGAATCAAACCAAACAATCCGCCTGGCTGAAGCATCCATCTCCTACCTGTGCTTCAGGTGGTCTTGGGAAATCCCTGATCTCTGGTTTCATTTTCTTAAGATGGCAATATATTGTAAAACATCATTAGACATCAGTGAAGATGGTCACAATATCTTACCACCTGCTCTGTGCATCATTTATCCTCCATTTATCTAGGGTAGGTTTCTTCAGCACAACTGAGAATTCAAGTTCAGGACAGCTGCCTCTTCGGTCCATTTTCCTGGGGGGAAGTTTGCACACCTTTTTCTAAGCAATCATTTTCTTTTTTTTCTTGTTTGGAAACCAAACGATTCTATCAAAAATAGGGTTTCAGGCATTAAATACAAAATAGTATTAAACAAATGGAAATGTTTTGCTTTAAATACTGAAGCCATTTGTTTACATTAAGAAATAGTTTGTGCNGGGCTGGAGAGATGGCCTAGCGGTTAAGAGCGCCGACTGCTCTTACAGAGGACCCGGGTTCGATCCCCAGCACCCACATGGCGGCCGAGAGCCGTCTGAAACTCCAATTCCAGGAGAACTCCAGCTCCAGGGGAATCCGAGACCCTCTTCTGACCTGCGCGGCGTTGCACGACACGGGTGCACAGACTTGCATGCAGGCAGTACATTCACACACATACAGAACTAAATAAAATTAATAAAAAAAATTAAAAAAAAGTGTTCAACATCACTAGTCATTAAGGAAATCCAAATTAAAACCACATTAAGATTTTTATCTTACCCCCATAAGACTGGCTATGATCAAGAAAACAAAGGATACCAAATGCTGGAGAGGTTGTGCGGAAAGGGGAACATTCATCCACTGCTGGTGGGAATGCAAACTTGTGCAACCCCTATGGAAAGCAGTATGGAGAACTCTGAAAAGACTCAAAATGAACCTACCGCTTCACCCAGTCATACCACTCTCCTGGGTATAAATCCAGAAGATCCATCCTATTGCAGAGATACTTGCACAACTCTATTTATTGCAGCCCTTTTCCACAATAGCAAAGAGCTGGAAGCAACCCAAGTGTCCCTCAACTGATGAGTGGATGAAGAAAATGTGGTTCATCTACACAATGGAGTTCTATGCAGCAGTGAAGAAAGACAACAGTATCATGAAATTTGCAGGTAAATGGATGGAACTAGAAGCTGTTATACTAAGTGAAGTAACAGTCCCAAAAGACAAACAACATATGATGCCCCTCATATGTGAATGCTAGCACAAAACTTTTATATGTAATCAAACCGGGTAATTTTTTTTTAGTAAACATAGTACCACACTGCCTGATGCTACTGTAGATATAGCTTGAAGTTTATGTCTCTATTATCCTAAGTTCTAAGATTTATGAGAATCAATCTCTTCTTTAGAAGTACATTATAACATACATCAACTTGCTATGTAACTTCAGAATATAAAGTTATATTTCACTGGGCATGGTGGCACATGCCTTTAATCCTAGCACTCGGGAGGCAGAGGCAGGTGGGTCTCTGTGAGTTCAAGGACAGCCTGGTCTACAGAGTGAGTTCCAGGTCAGCTGGGACTATAGGGAGTCCATGTCTCAAAAAAAAAGTTATATTTCTTTTTGACTGCATGCAACATTACTGTTAAAATGTGAATCCCAAACCTGTTTTGGAATTAACCTATAGACTATTTTCAGACTCTGTCATTTTGGTATATGTGTGGAGTGTGGAAAATTAAAGGAAAAAACAACAACAACAAAATGAACTTGCTAAATCGTTGGCATTCTTTTGGCAGAAGCACTTAAGAGAGTCAGCAAGCAGCCTCCAAGCCTCGACCCCTGTATCGGGTCTTAGTTGGGTCCTGTCCTGGAACCAAGTGGGCTGAGGAAAGGTAAGTGCTGCTAGCCTGTTCCCCAGCCTCCTCAGTTCCCAGAGACACTCAGACGCAGCTGGGAGTCCAGTTAAGCAGGTTCTCACTTTATTGCAAGCAGGGCAGTGACTTATATACAAAACAGCCACCAAAGGCATTTAGACGGGAAAGCAAATGACCAATGTTCTTGCAGCCCCTCTGACCCTCTCAGGTAGATTGGCATACACAGCTGACAATTGTAAATCGTGCCGCTTGTCCTTATCTTTCCCCAACCAGATGTTTTGGCAAACAACCCGGGTCCCTCCTCCTCTACCTCCCCTCAGTGCCATCTTGACCTGGCTGGCTGGGTGGGCCCCATCACTCTGCTGATATCCTGCTAAACCTGTGAAACTTAGGCGCCCGACTGTCTTTGATGCCTTAAGGCAAAGCATTGATCTGGAGCAAATGGCCTGAAGTCTTGCTTGTCCCAACCGCCTCCCCCAAACCCCAGTTCTGTGTGTCCCAGTGCCCTTGCAAGGATCTGTATAAGATATCCTGAGTTACAACATTAAACCGAGTTTTATTCCCCCTTGTGGAATTAATTCCGGTCTCTATGAGTCCGAGTCCATTTCCTTTTTCTCTCCAGGTTACTTCTCACCATTCCTTGCCCCTCCCTGCTTGCGGCTTAAGCCTGAGGACTGTTAGCCAGCTGGCCCAGGAAGAGTCCTGAGCCTTGCAGCATCCCAGAGCTGCAAGCCCTGGTCCAGGGAGGAAGAACATCTCATGAAAGGCGGCACACACGTAATGAAATTTTTTTTTTTTTGCGTAATGAACATTTAAAGGACCACCAGGCATATCGAACATGAGCAGCTCTCTTGGGAGTTTTTGCTGTGTCATTTTTTTCAGGAAATGGACTGTCCATTGTGATTTCTACAGGAGGAATAAGCAACAATGTTTTCATATTAATAACCTTTGCTTGCTTTATTTTCTCAAAACTATTGTTAATAAGTATTTTCCTGTTGGGTAAAAAAANCTGTGAACCATGCACAGTTCTGTATGAGGAGCATCATAAAGGGATTCACACTAATTCTGGCTAACTTACTTCTCTGTCCTTTAAGACCATTTCATTGTCACCCTCTTCCGGGGTAGGCAGGTCCCAGGTCCCAAGGAGCCAGCAGTGACAGGTCCCCATCCCAGCTGAAGACACACCAGACCCTCCCCTTCCCTCAGCGCTGTGGGCAGGTGGTCTTCTGGCCCAGGGACTCTGCCTCCCTCCCAGGCCTGGCTGTTCACGAACAGCGCACACACACACACACACATGCACACTCCTACCGGTCCATCGGATCCGACATCTCCAAGAATTCTTTGCCAAATTTAATAAATTTCTTTACTTCATGGATGTTACCGCTGGCTACAAATCTGTGACTTATACAAAAGGGTAAATAAGTGGTGTTATATTTGGGTAATCCACAGCCACTTTCTTCCTCACCATAAAAGTTGATAAAGGGCCTATGGAGGCCATCACAGAAGCCAAAGGGTGTCTGATTTCTGGAAAAGGCCTTCTGCCCGCGTTTTCTAGGCCACATCCCTCCCGCCCACCCTGACCCGCCTCCCCCACCCAATGAACTTAACTATGCCAAGATGGCCCCTCCCAAACCCAGAATCAGTGCTTGGAATATGCTATCTAAAGCCTTCAAACCCCAATCAGAACGAAAACTAGAGCAATTTCTCAGCTGAGAAACTCCGTGCCGCTTCAGTTCTGTCAACCACAGAGACTGTTGCGATGACGTCGCAAGGGCTGCACGTGCCCAGGCGCGAGTGCACAGGCGCGAGATAGGCGCGAGCACAGGTGGCCGGTGGAGGGGTACCACCTTGGTCCGGCCGCCCCGCCCCAGCCCACGCATCCCCGACGAAGGGGGTCCTCGGGGCGGGCTGGGGAGCAGGCGCCGACCCCGGGGGCGCGAGAGTCTCGCGCTCCAACTCCGTCTGGGCTCTGGCGCTCTGGCCGGCCCCCTGTTGCCTCTTTCCCAGTTCTCAGCCCGGGACCCCACCGAGTTGAGCCAGGGCACCTCGTAAATGGCCTAGAGGTTAAGAGCGCTGACCGCTCTTGCAGAGGACCCGGGTTCGATCCCCAGCACCCACATGGCGGCTGAGAACCGTCTGAAACTCCAATTCCAGGAGAACTCCAGTTCCAGGGGAATCTGACACCCTCTTCTGACCTCCTCGGCATTTCATGGCACTGGTGCACAAACCTACATGCAGACAGTACACTCATGCACATAAAAAAAAAAAAGTTGCTTCTGGCCGAGCGGGAGGCGGGGGCGCGGGCGGCGGGAAGCCCCCAGCCCGAGTTCTTCTCAATAAGATAGGACAAAAAATTCAGGTATAGGAGCGCTTCGCAGCAGGAGAGGGACCTGAGCTCGGGGAGGGAGTGGGGAGCCGCGGGCGCGGGGGTGGGCTGGGGGCGCCTCGGGACCAAGGAGGAGCGAATCACGGAGAAGCGGAGGGGCTGCCGAAAGTGGGGGTCCCAGAACGGGGGGGGGGCGAGAAAAGGGAGTGCGGCTCCCAGCACTGCAGGTCTTTGGCAGGAGGCTTGGGAAGAAGGAAGGTCCGACCCCGGGATGAAGAGACGCTGGACTTGGGGGTCCCCGACAAAGGGTCCCCAGCAGAAGGGTCAGGAAAAGGGGAGGCGGGGGACTGTCGGGGGGCGGGTCGGGGAGCGGGGAATATCGCAATGCTCCTGGAGCGCGGGCGAACCTGGGGATGCAGGGCGGGATCCAGGGACCCCAGGGCGGAGGGCGGCGGGAGCCGTGGGGGGAGGGAGGGGAGCGGGCGGGCTGCACGAGTTGAGGCCGGTGCGTGGAAGTGAGCTTGCGGGCGCGGGAGATCTGGCGGGTCGCTGCCTGGGCCTGGCCTCCCTGCGGGGCGCCGGACAGGCGGACGAGGCGGGCTGGGGCGCAGCGAGTACCCCCGGCCCGGTACCCGCCGCTCCTCGCAGCCCTCCCCTCTCCTACCCCGACATCGGCCGGCCCGGCCCGCCCCGGGGCAGAGGCGAAGCGGGGACTCGGCCTCGGCGGCGCTGCCTCCTCCGGGCAGAGTCCCGGGCCCGCGTCCCTGTCCATCTCCCACCCCGGTGGCGCGCCCTGGCCGCCTCCTGCCTCTCCCAGGGCTGCGGGCTCTCCGAGGCTGTGCGCGCGGGACTGGGGGGCGCGGGCTCGGGAGGACAGAGCTCCGCCGCGTAGGACGGGCGTGGCCAGGTGGGCCGGATGCTGTCAGGAGTCTGTGAGCAGCGCCTGAGGTACGTGCAGACATTTTAAGTATTGCGGTCCCTCGATCTGAAGCTCTTTTTCCTCTTGAGAGCCTGTGCTTCCTCGGGGTAGAAAAGTTCTGACAAACAGACCAAGGAGTAAAAAAGTGAGTAAACCGCCCCTGTGCAGACCGTCGGCATCCTCAAATCGGTACACTCCCTCACACATGGCCGCATGGGCAAGGTCAAACACAGAGGCTGACCCCCGCGTCCTTTCTTCTGCAGTGGCCCACGGACAGTGCTAAGCCAAATGCGGCAGGTAGAGATATGACCCCACCCTATCAGTGTCCCCAGCCCCCAAAATCATGACTATTTTTACCTAACATGACAAAAAGGACTTTGCAGGTGTGATGCAGGGAGGCGCCTAGAGATGATAAAGTTTCCGGGATCATATGGGAGAATCCAATGTGTCAGAGTGTGTGTGTGTGTGTGTGTGTGTGTGTGTGTGTGTGTGTGTTGTGTGTGTGTGTGTGTACGTGCATGTGCTACAGCATGCAAGTAGAAGTCAGAGGACAACTTTCCAGTCAATTCTCTCCTTCTGATATATGGGTCCTGGGGACTGAATCCCAGTGGTCAGCAGCACCTTTACCCGCTCCGTCCTGCAGTGCCCGCAGAGCTCAGAAGAGGGCACCTGATCCCCTGGAACTGGAGTTATGGATGGTCCTTATCCACCAGGTGGGCGCTGGGCTTCAAACCCAGGTCTTCTTCAAGAGAAGCCACTGCTCTTAACTGCTGAGCCATCTCTCCAGGCCATGGTCAGCTTTTTTTTTTTTAATGTGGGTTCTGGGAATCAAACTTATGCTTGCAAAGCAAGTTCTTTACCTACTGAGTCATCTCCTCTGCCCACAGGCGTCTTTTGAAGAGAAGCACTTGGGGCTGGAGAGATGGCCTACCGCTCTTACAGAGGACCCGGGTTTGATCCCCAGCACCCACATGGCGGCCGAGAACCTAGGAGAATTTACTTTCATAAACGTACAAGATCATAAGGTGTTTTCCTAAGAAAAATCCATCGACTAGATATTAGCCATTTTTCAGTTAGTGAAACAGAAAGTCGGGATTTCTCAGCAGTTAAGAGCCCTGGCTTCTCTTCCAGAGGACCTAGGTTCAGTTCTGAGCACCCACATGATAGCTAACAATTTGACACTTGTCCATAACTCCAGTTCCAGGGGGATCTGATACCCTCTTCTACCCTCTGTGGGCATTGCATACATGGGTATGCCTACATACATGCAGGAAAAACACTCCATACATATAAAATTAACATTAATTTTTTTTTAAATTTCTGAGTTAGAGGAGATGGCTTAGTGGGTGAGGGTGTTTGCTGTTGAAGCATAAAGATATGAGTATGAATGCCCAGCTCCCACACAGAAAGCTTGGCATGGCTACACATGACTGAAGCCCCAGCACTGTCTGGCAGAGACAGACACATCCAAAGAGCTCCCTGGCCAGGCAGCCTAGCCCAATCAGCAAGCTTCTTGTTCAGTAAAAGACCCCATCTCAAGGCAATAGGCTCAACAACCATAGGAAGACACTTGAAGTCTTGTTCTGGCATGTAAATCCACATGTTCACATACATGGCCTACACACATATGCCATACAGATAACACAAAACACCAAGCACATAGGAAGATGTCTCAGTTAATCTTGGATTCTTGTACTGATCGTGCTTTAGTCGAAGCTCTCTTCTCCATCCCCTCCCTCTGTAAACCTTCTGGTCTAATTCTAGCTAAATGGATCCTTCAGTTCACTCTTGAGGGAGAGCTCCTGAATCTCATTGAACCATGCTGGCCTGTTTAAAAAGCCTTAGGTAGCTCTCTGCCCCTATGGCAGAGGTTCTCAATTTTTCCCATTTAATGACAGATTGCTTAGTTGAGATTAAGCATATATACTATGAAGCCAGATTTCCTGGCTTGGTTGAAATCCTCAGTTTCAACACTATTTGAGTGGCTTTAGCAGGTTATTTAACCTTTCTGTGCCTTGGTTATTTCTTTCTTTCTTTCTTTCTTTTTCTTTTTTTTTTTTTTTTTTTGGTCTTTTTAAGACAGGGTCTCCCTGTAGCTCTGGCTGTCCTGGAACTCACTCTATAAGACCAGGCTGGCCTTGAACTCCACTTGCCTCTGCCTCCCAAGTGCCAGGATTAAAGGCGTGCGCCACCGCACCCACAGTTCCTTGGTTATTTCATGTATGAAGTGGAAATGATACTGATGTTAACTATCTGTTTCACAGGATTGTTGTAAAAAACAGCTGAGATCATGCCTGTGCCTTATTTAGAACAACTTCTAGCACATAATAAATGGTAGACAATCCCTGTTGTTAACTATGTCTGGCTTCTGGCTTCTCAGTCCTTAAGGGATTTTATTGCCTGGCTTTTTCTGGTTGGGCATGAACAGAACCCGGCCACTCTGCAGCCTGAAGCCTCTATTTGCTGCTTTGACACTTCTGATTCCCTTTCCCTCTGGTATGGCAACTTTGATTGCATTAGCAAAGCCTGGGTTCCTTATTTCAGATAAACTAGGCATTCTGCTAACCCATGAAAGATAAGGGGCATAAGGAGGAACAAAAAAAGCCTTCTTTGTGCTAGTTACTAAGTTGCCATTGTTGTTTCACCAAAGCATAACCTAACTGATCCTTAATAAAATGATAATCAAAACTGGGTGTGTTAGCCCATGCACAGGAAGATCAGGAGTTTAAGGCCAGCCTCAGCTATGTAGTGAATATTAGGCCAGCCTGGGCTACAGGAGATCCTGTCTGAAAACAAACAAAAAAAGATAGAGAGACAAAGAGAGAGAGAGAAAGGAAATAAAGGTGGGTGTGGTGGCACACGCCTCTAATTCCAGCACTCTGGAGGCAGAGGCAGACGGATCTCTGAGTTCAAGGCCAGCCTGGTCTACAGAGTGAGTTCCAGGCCAGCTGGGGCTACAGGTAGACCCTGTCTCACACACACACACACACACACACACACACACACACACACACACACAAACCTAGTGTTTATGTGAATGGGTAGATGGATAGATGCTTAGCATTAAGAACCTGGTGTCTGTGTGAATGGGTGGATGGACATATGTTCAACATCAAGACCCCAGTGAATGGGATGGGGCTGCCCAGCACCAAGGCCACCATTGACTTCCTGTGTGCTGAATTTAATGGCCCACTGCAGGCATTGCATGACACAGGTGCACTTACATACACATAAAATAAAAATAATAAAATATTTTTAATTCAGTGCTATTCTTGTCTAGCCCCTCACATACTTACTTCTGTGTCCTCAATTGGTTTTTATTCTTTCTCCTGGCCTTAATTATGGATATCCCAAGGTGTGGTTATTGAACTAATTTCTTTCTTTTCTGCCTGATTATACCTGAAACATTGTCAGAGCATCAACTTTCGATTTTGTTCTGATAACCCCCAAATCTGACCTCTCACCTGAGTTCCTGCCTCTCTTATCTCTGTTCACCAAGTAGCCAAAGTTGGCCTTCCTAAACTCTTGTGTATGGAGAGAGAGAGAGAGAGAGAGAGAGAGAGAGAGAGAGTAGCGATAGTGGAGGCAGCTACCATATTGGAACTCTCTTCTCCTTGTCAAACACTTTACATCACTGCCTCCTTTAACCACTATGACAGCCTATAGGATGGGAATTGTCTGCACTTTTTTTTTTTTTTGGTCTTTTTGAGACAGGGTCTCTCTATAGCTCTAGCTGTCCTGAAACTCACTCTGTAGACCAGGCTGGCCTTGAACTCACAGAGATCTGCCTGCCTCTGCGTCCCACAATGCCTGGCTTGTCCGTACTTTTTTTTTAATTTTATTTATTTCTTTTATATGCATGAATGTACTTTTGACTCGTCCTGGAGACACACATAAGGGGCTGATCTCCCAGTGTCTTGAGCCCTCTCACATTTCTTTAAACATGCAGGACACCCCTGAGACCCAGTGGGAGAAGATGGTCTCAGTGTGAAAGCTGAGAAAGTTCATCCCCAAAGCAGCACATGAACCTGATCCAAAACGTATCCCCAGCTAGCATGGAGAGGTTTGAAATCTTCCTCCTCCTTCTTGAATCTTAACCACTTGGCCTCCTGAGAGTCGTTACCTTACCTCCCTCTTCTACCTGCTTATCCAGAACAGCTCTTTTTCTCCTTTTCTGTCTTCAACTATGGGTTCCTCCCATTCCAAGCAGTCCTTTTGGGAATCTACTCCACTCTCTACAACCTTCGAAGTCTGAAGTGGGTCTCACTGTGTTGAAATCCCAGGGTCAACAGAACCTACAGAAACTAGAGCTCATCTGTTTCCTTGCTTCTCTGACCTCTAAAACCTTGCTGCTGCCTCAGTGCCCACTCCCATTCTTCGCAGCCACCGCGGTGAGACACCCTCGTGTCCCTCTCCTGCTCTGACGCTGGCTCCCTCAAGTGCTTCTCTTCAAAAGACGCCTGTGGGCAGAGGAGATGACTCAGTAGGTAAAGAACTTGCTTTGCAAGCATAAGTTTGATTCCCAGAACCCACATTAAAAAAAAAAAGCTGACCATGGCCTGGAGAGATGGCTCAGCAGTTAAGAGCAGTGGCTTCTCTTGAAGAAGACCTGGGTTTGAAGCCCAGCGCCCACCTGGTGGATAAGGACCATCCATAACTCCAGTTCCAGGGGATCAGGTGCCCTCTTCTGAGCTCTGCGGGCACTGCAGGACGCAGGGGGTAAAGGTGCTGACCACTGGGATTCAGTCCCCAGGACCCATATATCGGAAGGAGAGAATTGACTGGAAAGTTGTCCTCTGACTTCTACTTGCATGCTGTAGCACATGCACGTACGTACACACACACACACACACACACACACACACACACACACACACACACACACTGACTACATTGGACTCTCCCACATGATCCCGGCAACTTTATCATCTCTAGGCGCCTCCCTGCATCACACCTGCAAAGTCCTTTTTGTCATGTTAGGTAAAAATAGTCATGATTTTGGGGGTTGGGGACACTGATATGGGTGGGGTCATATCTCTACCTGCTGCATTTGGCTTAGCACTGTCCATGGGCCACTGCAGAAGAAAGGAGGTGGGGTCAGCCTCTGTATTTGACCTTGCCCATGTGGCCGTGTGTGAGGGAGTGTACCGATTTGAGGAGGATGCCGACCGTCTGCACAGGGGCTGTTTACTCACTTTTTTACTCCTTGGTCTGTTTATCAGAACTTTTCTACCCCAAGGAAGCACAGGCTCTCAAGAGGAAAAGGAGCTTCAGATCGAGGGACCGCAATACTTAAAATGTCTGCACGTACCTCAGGCGTTGCTCACATACTCCTGACAGCATCCCCCCTTGGGAAGACGAAGGTCCCAAGAGCAACCTCAGACAGAGAATGTGTGAGTCCATCCTGGTCCTTTCCCAGCATGCTTTGCTGCTGTTCCAGAGAACACCATGGAAATAAGTGACAGAGCAGATGCTCTCCTTATAAGGAGGATTTATGACAGTTTTACATTGTTTATTTTGTGTGTATATTTCTGGTGTGTGAGTGTGTGCAGGTACACGTGCCACGTGTGCATGCAGATTCCCAGGAGACTGCCTGCTATCTTGCTCTGTCACTCTCCATTTATTCCCTTGAGACAGGGTGTCTCATTGAACCTGGAGCTAGTGGGTGTCCAGCAAGCTCCATCTGCTCCAGCACTGTGTTACAAGCATGTGTGACCATGCCTAGATTTTTCTCAGATTCCAGGCATTCAAATTCAGGTCGTCATTGTTTTGTTTGGCTGGTTCGTTGGTTGGGTGTGTGTTTGTTTGTTTATTTGTTTGAGACAGGGTCTCCCCAGCTGGCCTGGAATTTACTATATAAATCAGGTTGGCCCCAATCTCACAGAGATTTTCCTGCCTCTGCCTCCCAGAGCTGGGATTAAAGGTGTTCGCCACCATGCCTGGCAGGTCCTTATGTTTTTGAAACAAGCTCTTGCACCTATTGAACCATGTAATAATCTTTAAAAAAAATTTTTTTTCAGGCAGGGTCTCACTATGTAGATAGACCTAGCTGACCTGCAACTTGCTATATAAACTAGACTGGCCTCAAACTCACAGAGATCCACTTGCCTCTGCCTCCCAAGTGTTGGGATTAAAATCATGTCACCTCGTCTGGCCCTGTGGCAGTCATTTATATGAACTTGCAAGAATTTTCAGTCTATGCATGTGCATGCAGGCAGACACAAACACGCATACACACACTATATATATGTGTGTATATATATGTATATATATGTATATATATATATATGTATATATACTGTTATCTTTCACCTTGAGCAGATGGAAAATAACCACACAATTATTCACCCTGTGCTACAGTTGGGAAAGAATTGATCCATCTGCTTTATCTGAAGCCCATAGGGTGAGTCAGCAACCGAACCGGAGATAAAACCCAGACCTGGCTGTTGCGCCAGGCTGCTTCTGGCCAGTGGTGGGGCTCCTTGCCACTGTAAAAGCTGCTTAGTCACCCCTCAGGTCAGCCAAGATGTTGAGGTGAACAACTCCCCACCAACAGGTCTCCCTGGGTCGGTGCCTTTTGACTTAGTTCAGGGCTGTTGGGGATAACCAGAGGTCAGCCCCCCAGGTCAGTGTCTTTTGACTTCTTAGTTCAGGGCTGTTGGGGATAACCAGAGGTCAGCCCTCTGCCCATGGGGCCAAGGACAAATGCCAGGCACTTTGGAGACCACCAGTGGTTTGAAGCCATCACCCCAAAGAAGACACTGAAGCCTGTAGGGCCTACTGGGGCCAGAGGACAGCCTCAGAAATCCATGTGAACTTTGCCAGTAATCAGGGTCTGGGCCTGCTATTTCCAGGTTCCTGTCCTCTTATCGAACAGTTGAAATTAAGGGCTCATACAGTTCTGCAAACGTAGCAAGGTAACTTCATTCCAGGTGAATCAATAGTACAGATCAGGGAGAGGCGCACTGTCATGGTCAACAGTGAGAGCACTGAAGCCCTAGGTCACAGCTGGAGTCTTTTTATGGGGTCTAAAGAAAGGAGGAATTGCTTACTAAGGAAAATAGTTAGGGTGGTTCTCTATTTTTATTGGTAGATTATATATTATTGATCATATATTCATTCTTCTTACTATACATGATCTTTTGCATATGCACCTGATTTGAAAAAACATTTATTGAATTTTGTGGGTTTTTTGGGGGGATCTTTTTGAGACAGGGTCTCCCTGTAGCCCCAGATGGCCTGGAACTCACAGAGATCTGCCTGCCTCTGCCTCTGCCTCTGCCTCTGCCTCTGCCTCTGCCTCTGCCTCCCAGGTGCTGGGATTAAAGGCGTGCACCACCACACCCAACTCTTCAGAGAAGCTTTTTTGTAGCTGCCAGTGGGGGAACACTGAAGAGGAGTGGTAGGAAGAGGGTAAGAGCCCCCAGTGTCTCCTGAACACCACAGTGGCTGTGTTGCCTGCCCAGAATCAGGCCAGGCAAAACCCCAGCACGAATAGGGGAGGGCTTCACCAAACTGCTGGGCTACACTCAGTTGTCTTCAGAGGAGGGAGCCTTGTTAGGCTGCCCATCCTTCAGGGGACAGCCCTGCACATATGGACGTGGCTGATGGGACTCAGTAAGCTATGAAAAGAGGACATGAGGTTGGAGGGGACATACCACACCACACCACACACACACACACACACAGAGTAAAATAAACAATAAATTAAAAGTACTGAAAAAAATGTCCCCAAAGAAAGCTTTTAAGGTGTTATAAAATGCTATTTACCGCCAGATGTGGTGGTGCATGCCTTTAATCCCAGCACTCAGGAGATAGAGGCAGGCAGATCTCTTTGAATTCAAGGCCAGCCTGGTCTACAAAGAGAGTTCCAGGCCAGTTGGGCCTACAGGGAGACCCTGTCTCAAAAGACCAAAAAAATGTTGTTTACATTATATTGTTTTAGGGAGATAAATTATTCTATTACATAAAAACCTTGATAGCATGGTCATTCTAACAACTAATGAACTTTCTGTGCCATTCGTTGTACTTTTGTTCATTTTTTTCTTTAAGAATTGGGTTCCCTGGAACCTGTTTCATGAATGATATGTAAAATTACATTGGAGTTCAGGCTGGAGAGATGGCTCAGTGGTTAAGACCACTGGCTGCTCTTGCAGAGGACCTAGGGTCAGTTCCCAGCATCCACATGGCAGGTGACAACCATCTGTAACTCCCAGTTCCAGGGGATCCAATGCCTTCTTCTGGCCTCCGAGAACACTGCATGCATGTGTACATATCCCCAAACAGACACATGCATACACACACACACACACACACACACACACACACAATTTCACAATTATAAAAATAAATCTTTAGCTGGGCATGGTGGCACACACCTTTAATCCTAACACTTGGGAGGCAGAGGCAGATGGATCTCTATGAGTTCAAGGCCAGTCTGGTCTACAGAGCAAGTTCCAGGACAGCTGGGGCTTCAGAGAGACCCTGTCTTGAAACACCAATAAATAAACAAACAAATAAATAAATAGATAGATAAATAGATAGATAGGTAAATAGATAATAAATAAATTTTTAAGTTGGGTATAGTGGTGCATGCCTTTAATCCCAGCACTCAGGAGGCAGAGACAGGTGGATCTCTGTGACTTCAAGGCTAGTCTGGTCTACAGAGTGAGCTCCAGGCCAGCTAGGACTATAGGGAGACCCTGTCTCAAAAAGACCAAAATATAAATAAATAAATAAATAAATAAATAAATAAATAAATAAATAAATAAATCTTTGAAATTATATTTAATTTCATTTTCCAAATTAAGTGAGAAATGTCTTCTGTGTTTTCTCGACCTGTGTAAGCCACTGTGAATCTGCTACGAATACTGTGTACAGGGCTGAGACCAAGTTCCAGGAAAGAGTCCTGGTGCAACTCTGGCCTTTCCGTTGAATGGAGTCCTCAAGATGGGCAGTTTAACAAGAATAGACATTCTTGGCTCACAGATGTGGATATGGGAAGTTCAAGATCCAGGCTCAGGTACCTGAGAGGCCTTGCTGAGAACTCATGGGGTGGGAGGTGATGAGGGGCACCTTGCTCTTATGACCCCACCCATAGGGGAGAAGAGCCAGGATGACTGAACAGATTGGAGTGATCTGTCCCAGAGCGGTTTAGAATTCACCTGTGAGGTCACCTGAGTCTGTGGATTAATTTGACCAGGGTTTTTGCTTCTGTTTTAATTCCCCCAACAGTTTCTTCACACATTTCCTTTCTTTTTATGTCCATTTTGGTAAATTAAGCTTTTCCCAGAAGATCAGTTATTTGGTCTTGGCAGAAAGCTATTCCCAGCAATCTTTAGTGCTAGTGTGTATGCGTGTATCTGTGTGTGTACATGTGTGCAAATGTGTGCGTGTACAGGGGCTGTGGAGGTCAGAGAACATCCTTGGGTGGGTTCCTCGGGAGCTGTCCACTTTGGGGTTTTATGGGGGTGGATTAATATTTTAATCATGAGGCAACTTCTAAAAGTAAATCATACTTAAAACCAATGTTACAAATTTCAATCTATTTTAAACTTTAATTTGTGCATTTGTAGTAATTTATGACTGCAAAACACTTCTTAAACATTGCTTTCTATTTGAGAACCAACTGTACCTCAAAAAGTAGTTAGTGTTGGGGCCGGAGAGATGGCCTAGCGGTTAAGAGCACCACCGACTGCTCTTGCAGAGGATCGCAGAGGATCGCAATTGATCTGTTCGATCCCCAGCACCCACATGGCGGCTGAAAACCGTCTTTAACTCCAGTTCCAGGGGAATCTGACGCCCTCTTCTGACCTCCGCGGCATTGCACAACATGGGTGCACAAACCTACATGCAGACAGCACATTCATACACATACAAGAATAAATTAAAAAAAAAAAGTAGTTAGTGTTTTATTTTAATGTGCTAACCCTGTTCAGATTAAAGCCAGACCCTTATGCTCTGTTTCTATACCCTTTTCCAAGGAAATTAACTGGCATTTTAAAGAAACTTAACACATTGTTCTTTTATAAAAATTTTCTTCCCAAGGATTTTGGGAGAAAATAATAATGAGTTTGGAAGGCAATATGAAATATCTCTGGACAATTTTAATTGTTCTCAGAGTACATGCCAGTACATATCTTAGCAAGGCTGAAATATGGATGCTTTCAGCTCAACTCTTCCTATATCAGCGTGCTCTCATGTTTTTCATTAGACTTAAATTCGGACTATTCTAAGAGATTAGCTCACTGTGATTACATGGTTAATTCAGTGTGGTTAGTTACCAACTTGCTATTCCTGAGGAATAAAAGCCCTAACAAGCTCATTGGGCTGGTGTGCCCACCTAATAGGTTAAGTTGGCTGGCCGGCAAGTCCTGGGGACTCACCTGTGCTGGGATTACGAGTCTGTATCACCATAGCTACCTTTTTCGTGGGTTGTGGTTTCCACACGTGCACAGTAAGCACTTCACTAGCTGAGGATCACTCCAGCCTTTGCTTACATTTTTTGAGACAAGGTCTTATTACATAGGTCTGGCTGGCTTGGAACTCATTATATAGCCCAGGCTGGCCTTACATGACACAATCCTCCTACCTCAGTCTCCTGAGAACTGGGATTATAGGCATGCACCACCATACCCATTCTAGCAATCCTTTAGAAAAGGGTAAAGTTTCACTGTACATGGACTATATATGTGGAATTTGAACTTGAACAGGATCTGGGAACACTGTTGCCAGGATCTAGATAGGGAATAACCCAATCAGGAGGGGCCGTAAGGGGGAACGAGTAGGAATCTAGCCAGAATCACACTGGGACTGTTGGTCAGTTTAATGTTGATGGGTAAAAAGACAGAGCAAAGGGCTGGAGAGATGGCCTAGCGGTTAAGAGCGCCGACCGCTCTTGCAGAGGACCTGGGTTCGATCCCCAGCACCCACGTGGCTGCTGAGAACCGTATTTAACTCCAGTTCCAGGGGAATCTGACACCCTCTTCTGACCTGTGGCATTGCACAACACGGGTGCACAAACCTACATGCAGACAGTACATTCATACACATAAAAAATAAAATTAAAAAATGTTTAAAAAATAAAAAAAGAGCAAAGCCTGAAGACACTAATAGACATCCGGCTTTGGGGAAGAAGTGGGAGGAGCTGGTTTATGGAGGAAGATGATGTCATTGATGATGTAAGTTGCTATTCACCACTGATTCTATGGATCAGGTGTGGTGCTATGTGGTGTGCACTTGTGCATATCTGCATGTGTACATGTGTGTATGTGTGTGTACATGTGCATTCATTCTCATTCAGTTCTTATAAAGAGCCAGTTTCATAAGTATTATATTTTACAAATGGTTTAAACAGACCTGGAAAAGTTAAGGAGTCCCTCAGCCATCACAGTAAAGAAACTGAACTCATACCAAATGCTGGAGAGGTTGTGGGGAAGGGGAACACTCATCCCCTGTTGGTGGAGCAACTGGACTCTTATACTGTGAATCCCTTAACGGGCTCTAGAATGAACCTACCACTTATTTTCAGACTTTATAATTTTGGTATATGGGTGGAGGGTATGTATACATATTTCAGGGTAATATAAAATTTAAAGGGAAAAGCGTGAATTCCAAAATATGATTTGGAATTAACATGCAGTCTATTTTCAGATGACATAATTTTAGTACATGGGTGACATATATATGCATATTTTGAAGCAATATAGATTGGAGAGAACAACAACAATAAAAGGGACAAAGAACTGACTGAAACAGTAAACATCTCCCCAAAACAATAATCTTCTGCATAGAAAAACTTTAAAAAGACTCAGAAAAAGATGTGAGACATGTATGGCAGAATGCATGAACTTGGGTGGGGTGGGGGACATGGAAAGGGGAATGAGTCTAAATTGGACTAAGAAATGATGTATGAAATGCACAGAACTTCAATAAAAATATTTTTTAATTTTTCCCATTATCTTAATCTTTTCTTCATTCTTTTTATTGATTTTTTGTGTATTTCATACAGAAATTCTCCATCAATTTTTTTGGCATTTTTCTTTTTTTCTCTTTTATTTGTTTATTTTAAGGGATTCTACAATATAATAGCACAGTTGTTTTCAGAAAACATTGACGTTACTCAGTTTGCTGTACAATTAGGTAATTGGTGCATTTTTTTCCAAGTGAGCCAAATTATTAAGCATAAGCAATGAATGTAAGTAACATTCATGCAAAACCAATTTGCAAGTATCTATGTCCAAATTTTGAACAACCCAAGGTTCCCGTAGTCCAGTTGGAGAAGCTTTATGCACAAGCATGTTGATAAAAATATTTTTAAAAAGAAGCTGAACTCAGGGCTGGAGATATAGCCTCAGCAGTTAAGACACTTGCTATTCTTCCAGAGGACCTGGGTTTGATTTCCAGCACCCATATGGTGGCTAACAACCATCCATAACTCCAGTTCCAGGGGATCCAACACCCTCTTCTGACCACCGATGGCATTGTACGATATAGGAGTACTTAGAAGGCAAAACACTCACACATAAAATAATTAAAATAGCAGGCATGTTGGATGTTGGCACATGCCTTTAATCCCAGCACTTAGGAGGTAGAGACAAGAAGATTGGGAGTTCAAAGTCATTCTCAGCTACACAGTGAGTTTGAGACCCACCTGGGCTACATGAGACCCTATCTCAAAAACAAACATTATACCAGATGTGCTTTGAAATGGTTTTGGTTGCTAGAGTTGCCCTTTCTAGTTTTTATTATCTACCCAAGATCATGTTTGCTTTCTGGTGGTGACTTGCACATCCTGGTTAAGGTACAAATTCAAAGGCCAAAGTTCTTCCTGGATCTCCTCTCTAATTCTAATTGAGAGCTTGTTAACCTTTAAGGGTAACAGACCCTGGCCAGTACTGTCGTGATCTTGGTAAGTCTCTGACTCTGTATCACGCCTCTTCCTGTCCCCCAGAAAGACAGGCATGAGTTAGGTGACTTCTGGGAAACCTCCCAAGCTATACTGTCTCTTCCAGATCCCAGATAGCCATCCACAATAGTGGTATTTACCGCCCTCTTGTGGTGGAGGGGATTTTTGTCCGTTCCAGTTCCCATGTGACAAAAACTTCCAAGACCAGTGTGGCTGCATGTGGACGTCAGATAGTTACATTTGAATGTCATGCTAAGTTGTAACAAAGGAGATGGAAGGAAGGGAGGTGGAAGGGAGAGAGGCAGAGAGGAAGGAAGGAGGAAAGGAGGGAGGGATGTGGAGAGGGAGGGCCATAGACTTGTGGAAACTGAACAGGGTTAATCTCTTTCTGGACCATAGACTCTAAAGGACCCCAAATGACCTGACACCTCATTTGTATTTCTGAGGCCAGAACCCACAGAGCAGATAACAACAGTCAGTAACTCCCATTCCAGGGATCCAATGCCCTCTTCTGGCCACTATAGGTACTGCACACATGTGGTACACATACAAGCAAAGAAACATACATACAAAATAAAAATCTTTAAAAAAATTTTTAAATAAATGTAATTTTTAAAGACATTTTATTTTATTTTAGTTATTTTTTATGTGTATGAGTGTACTGTCTGCATGTAGGTTGGTGCACCTCTGTCCTGCAATGCCACGGAGGTCCGAAGAGGGCGTCAGATTCCCCTGGAACTGGAGTTGGAGACAGTTCTTAGCTGCCATGTGGGTGCTGGGGATCGAACCCCGGTCGGACCTCTGGAAGAGCAGTTGGTGCTCTTAACCTCTAGGCCATCTCTCCAGCCCCCTACACTCAGATAAGGCAATTAGATAAGCACAGAAGCCCACACAGACCTTAGGAGGCATAGCAACCAGGTCTAGAGACACCCAGGTGGTGCCCAGGAGGCAAAGATGGCTCTGCTTCAGGGGGAAGAGTCACCGGGAGCTGCCTGGAACTAGCTGAAAGACGATTGAGGTTTGTCAAGTAGGCAGCATGGTTGTCACGGTCTATTCTAGTTGCTATTAAAAAACAGCATTGGGGGGGATAAAAAAAACAGCATTGCAAACTAGGTGGTTCATAAAAGCAGACTAGTTTCTCACAACTCCAAAGAGAAGTACATCTACCCAACAGCTTAGTCAAATGCTCCATTGAATCAAATATAAAAATATAATTGAAATACACAACTTCCTGTCTCTACCACCTCATTCCTTTCTTTGTGTAGAAGTTCTAGAATGTATCATAAGGGACAACTGCCAGTTTTCCAAAACCAACTCAAAATTTGATCCAGGAAATATTTCTCTTTTTTCCCTGAAGGGTGTCTTAAGATGACATTTAAGGCTGAATTGGTGTTGCACATAGAAGGCTAAGGCATGAGAGTCTCAGGTTCAAAACCAACCCGGGCTACATAACAAAACCCCATCAAAAAGATAAGAAGAATGTCTCTCCTTTCTAGTAGTGTTGTTTTTTTTTAAATGATGAAATGGAAGGAACATTGGGCATTTATGAATGAGCCTCATTCTCCTCTGAAGGGCTTTACACTCAGGTAAGGCAATTAGGTAAGTACAGAAGCCCACACAGCCGGGCGTGGTGGCACATACCTTTAATCCTAGCACTTGGCAGGCAGAGGCAGATGGATCTTTGTGAGTTCAAGAGCAGCCTGGTCTACGGAGTGAGTTCCAGGACAGCTGGGGCTCAAGATCCTGTCTCAAAAGACCAAAAAAAAAAAAAAAAAAAGCCCACATAGACCTTAGGAGGCATAGCAACCAGGTCTACAAACACCCAGATGGTGCCCAGGAGGCGAAGGTGGCTCTGCTGCAGGGGGAAGAGTCACTGGGAGCTGCCTGGCACTAGCGGAAAGAGGATCAAGGTTTGTCAAGTAGGCAGCATGGTTGTCTCAGTCTATTCTAGTTGCTATTAAAAAACAGCATTGCAAACTAGGTGGTTCATAAAAGCAGACTAGTGAGGCTGGAGAGATAGCCTAGCGGTTAAGAGCCACCAACTGCTCTTGCAGAGGACCTGGGTTTGATCCCAACTTCACAGAACACACATGGCGGCTGAGAACCATCTTTAACTCCAGTTCCAGGGGAATCCAACTCCCTCTTCTCACCTCTGCGGCATTGCATGACACAGGTGCAGAAACCTACGTGCAGACAGTACACTCATACACATACAAAAATAAAATTAAAAAAAAAGAAAAAGAAAAAGCAGACTAGTTTCTCACAACTCCAAAATCCGATGTCTGGTTCATAAATTGTGCCATCTAGCCAGGTCCTCGCTGGGTGTTCCATTCAGCCCCTGGTAAGGGCATGAAGGCTCCACCCTCAAAACCTACTGACCTAATACCACCATGGGGATTTGGTTACAATCTGTGACTCCATGGGGCACAAACGTTCAGACCACAGCAGGTGTTCTAGGCTGCTGAGTGGAGCCCTGGGCCTGCAAACTTCACACCCAGGGCAACAAGTCAATGGTCCTTCTTGTACAGCTGGAGAGATGCTGAAGATGTGGATGGCCTGAGAGGCAGGAGTGAGCGTGAGAGCCTGAGAGGGTTCCAGTCAAGCCCCTGCAGTAAGGTCCTCGGGCTTGAGGGGGTTGGAAATTCTGCAGTTAGAAATGAACTTGAGCCGGGCGTGGTGGCGCACGCCTTTGATCCTAGCACTTGGGAGGCAGAGGCAGGCGGATCTTTGTGAGTTCAAGAGCAGCCTGGTCTACGGAGTGAGTTCCAGGACAGCTGGGGGCTACAAGGAGATCCTGTCTCAAAAAGACAAAAAAAAAAAAAAAAAAAGCCCACATAGACCTTAGGAGGCATAGCAACCAGGTCTACAAACACCCAGATGGTGCCCAGGAGGCGAAGGTGGCTCTGCTGCAGGGGGAAGAGTCACTGGGAGCTGCCTGGCACTAGCGGAAAGAGGATCAAGGTTTGTCAAGTAGGCAGCATGGTTGTCTCAGTCTATTCTAGTTGCTATTAAAAAACAGCATTGCAAACTAGGTGGTTCATAAAAGCAGACTAGTGAGGCTGGAGAGATAGCCTAGCGGTTAAGAGCACCAACTGCTCTTGCAGAGGACCTGGGTTTGATCCCTAGCACCCACATGGCGGCTGAGAACCATCTTTAACTCCAGTTCCAGGGGAATCCAACTCCCTCTTCTCACCTCTGCGGCATTGCATGACACAGGTGCAGAAACCTACGTGCAGACAGTACACTCATACACATACAAAAATAAAATTAAAAAAAAAGAAAAAGAAAAAGCAGACTAGTTTCTCACAACTCCAAAATCCGATGTCTGGTTCATAAATTGTGCCATCTAGCCAGGTCCTCGCTGGGTGTTCCATTCAGCCCCTGNGTTCTCTCTCTCTCTCTCTCTCTCTCTCTCTCTCTCTCTCTCTCTCCCCTTTGTTTTTTGAGACAAAGTCCCACGCTATAGTCCAGGCTGGCCTTGAACTTGTGATTCCTCTGCTGCCACAACCACAGCTCCTCACTTGTTAAAACTTTTTTTTTTGTGTGTGTGTCTTTTTAAGACAGGGTCTCCCTGTAGCCCCAGCTGTCCTGGAACTCAGTGTAGACCAGGCTGGCCTTGAACTCACAGAGATTGCCTGCCCCTGCCTCCTGAGTGCTAGGATTAAAGGTGTGCACCACCACATCCAGCTAATTTAAATTTTTTTTAATTTATGTGTATGAGTGTATTACTTGCATGCACATAAGTGCACCCATGAAATGCAGTGCCCGCAGAGGTTGGAAGAGGGTGTTGGATCCCCTGGAACTGGAGTTATGGATGGTTGTTAGCTGTCATGTGGGTGCTAGTAATCAAACCCAGGTCCTCTGTAAGGGCAGCCAGCACTCTTAACCACTGAGTCGTCTCACCAGCCCCTCATTACATTCCTTAATGAAGGGTGTCTAGTTGCTCCAAAATTCTGTATGTGTGGGATTAACCTTCTATTATTCCTCCCTCTGAATAAGATTATTGAAAGGTTTTCATTCAAAACTTTAGATATTGCCCAAATCAGAAAACTTTGAAGCCTTTCCATCTTTTTATTATTTTTATTAGAAGGACAGTTGCCCTGATTTAAATGGGGGTAAACACATGGGAACATTCTTCTCTAGATCAATCCTTTACTACAAAGCCATATGAACATAGGATAAGTTTTATTATTTTATAATTTTATAGATATTTAATTGTCTATAAAAGTTATGTCTAAAATAAGTAAAGGTCAAAAAGTGTGTATGGGGGGAGACTCCAATCCAGATGTGGTGGCACACACCTGTAATCCCTAAATCACTCCACATATGATTGTGGGGGCAGATCCCTGGACACATGGCTCCCAGAACCAACTGGACCAGTGAAGGGTCCAGAGATGGGAGAACCTTCAGAAGGAAGAAAGGGGTGATTTGGGTGTGGGGGCCAAAAGGGGTTCCCACAGCCAGAGCATGTGGGTTCTTAGGTGTTTTCATTGCACAACACGGGTGCACCAACCTACATGCAGTCAGTACATTTGTACACATTAGATAAATAAATAAAAATAAATAAATAATAATAATAATATTTTTATTTTATGCGTATGTGTGAGTGCCTGCATGCATATACGTACATGCATCTCATCTATGTCTAGTGCCTGAGGAAAACAGAAAGGAGTATTGGATCCCATGGATCTGGAATTGTGAGCTGTCATGTGGATGCTGGGAACTAGAACTGAACCTAGGTCCTCTGTAAGAACAGCCAGTGCTAAGCACTGAGCGATCTCTCCAGCCCATGTGTTTTGTTTGTGTGTATGTGTGTGTAGTGTACACATGTGTTTACATGTATGAGAGGGTGTGCTTGCCTATGTGGGTGCATGTGTGGAGATCAGAGGTGTTTGATTTCAGTGGTTAGTGTTCAAGTCCACTTCACTTTGTTTTTTTTTTTGTCTTTTCAAGACAGGGTCTCCCTATAGCCCCAGCTGTCCTGGATCTCTCTCTGTAGACCAGGCTGGCTTTGAACTCACAAAGATCCCCCTGCCTCTGCCTCCCAAGTGCTAGGATTAAAGGCGTGCGCCACCACTCCCGGCTTTCTTGGTTTTTTCTTTTTTTATTATTATTATTATTATTATTTATTTTTGTATGTGTATGAATGTACTGTCTGCATGCAGGTCTGTGCACCCGTGTTGTGCAATGCCGCGGAGGTCAGAAGAGGGTCTCGGATTCCCCTGGAACTGGAGTTCTCCTGGAATTGGAGTTACAGACGGTTCTCAGCCGCCATGTGGATGCTGGGGATTGAACCCGGGTCCTCTGCAAGAGCGTCGGTGCTCTTAACCGCTAGGCTATCTCTCCAGTCCCCTTTCTTGGTCTTTTCAAGACAGGGTCTCCCTGTAGCTCCGGCTGACCTGGAACTCACTCTGTGGACCAGGCTGGCCTTGAACTCACAAAGATCCGCTTGGCCACAGACCTGAAAAGATTACACGGCTCTGAAAACAGGAACCAGGGGGCCCTGTGCTTTTTATGTCTTTGTTTTATTTCCATTTCTACATCCGTGCAGGAGCACTGAAGACACTGAGCTTTACTGTTATACTCAGACACATTCACAGATGAATATTTATAGAACAATGAATAATAATTAAGTGGCCAGAATACAGGGGACATAAGCAAAGCAAAGCGTCTCTAGAGGAGCACAGGCATCCTGGAGATGGCGCCTCAGCAAGCATTCCTGCATAAACTTTCCTGCGTCCAGGCATACACGCGCAAAGTTACAGCTTAATTTACCAAGCTTGTCCTTAAAGCCATATGAGCACTATTTCACAGCCCCTACATTGGTACCTGCCTGTCTCCACGCCTTCCCTCGGCCCTCGGCACCGAGGTTCGCCCAACTTTTACGCGGGTTCCAGAGACCCAAACTCAGGTCCTCCCTGCTTGTGGAAGAGGCATCTCCCCAGCTTTACATGTTTTCTTTGAGTTTTTATTGTGTCAATTAAATGTAAATTAAAATACATATTATGGGCTGGAGAGGTGGCTCAGTGGTTAAGAGCACAGGTTGCTGTTACAGAGGACTGGAGTTCAATTTCCAGCACCGACACGACAGCTAAAAATTGTCAACAATTCCAGTTCCAAGGGATCCAACATCTTCTTCTGACCTCTCCTGGCATTGCACAACGTGGGTGCACTTACAGGCATGCAGGTAATACACTCATACACATAAAATAAAAATAATCAATAAAATACTTTTAATCTATATTATAACAAGCTGAGTGATTTTATTTTAGAAACAACTCCTAGCAATGCCAGACGTGGTAGTACATGCCTTTAATCCCACCACTTGAGAGGCAGAAGCAGGTGGATCTTTGTGAGTTCAAGGCCAGCTTGGTGTACATAGCAAGTTCCAGGTCAGCTACAGGGAGACTATGTCTCAAAAAAAGGAGGGGAGGCTGGAGAGATGGCCTAGTGGTTGAGAGTGCCAACTGCTCTTGCAGAAGACCCGGGTTCGATTCCCAGCACCCACATGGTGGCTGAGAACCATCTTTGGCTCCAGACACCCTCTTCTGACCTCTGAGGCTTTGCACGACACAGGTGCACAGACCTACATGAAGACAGTACACTCATACACATAAAAATAAAAATTATAAAAAAAAGAATATCTGTGGGAGACAAAGAGTGCCTGAAGTGACAAGCTGAAGAGAAATGGCGCTTGGTATGTAGCCATGGTGTTTGGTCCTCCGCCAAAGGGCGCTGGCTGAAGAACACAGTGCGCATGCTTCAGTAAATTTCAAGATGATATGAGTGCCGTTTCTTATGCATCATGTTCTGTTCATGATACTTTGCTAAGCTCATGGGCGGAACGTGTTGCATGGGGAATGGTATCTATGAACACAAAGCTTCTTACATAAGGAACTGTATCTATAGACGCGAAGCTGCTGATTGGCTCATTACTGGTATAAGTATTCTTGGTCTCTAGGCTATTGTTGTTAATAGCGTTAGTAATTGCATTCAATTGTTAGTAGTATTAGTTAAGATGTAAGTAGTATCAATAAAAGAAACTACAAGGAACAAGTTAAATGACTGATTAATTCCCGGTCTGCCTCTGATGATTCGTGCCGCCGGATGGCACAAATATCTCCTAACAATTTAAATACAAGAGAAAATGAGCAAAACACAAGGTTTGGTCTTCCAGTGGGAGAAACATACCTGCGCCTCTCCTAGGAGAATGATGAGGGCCTAGAGCTCACTATGTAGACCAGGTTGGCCTCACCCTCACAGAGATCTGCCTGCCTCTGCCTTCCAGTGCTGGGATTAAAGGCAAAGGTGTAGACCACCACACCCACCCCTTGCTTTGTATTATTGAGACAGAGTCTCCTGTAATTCAGGTTGGCCAATATGTAGCCCAGGATGACCTTGAGCTCCAGATCCCCTTCCCTTAGCTTCCCAAGTGCCGGGATTAAGGCTGTGGCCACTGCCTGGGGTTAAAATGGCTTTTCAATAGAACATGATTAATGTGAAATATCTGCACTCTGCATTCCTTCTTTTTGCTTTGTTCTTAATAGCTCCAACTTCCTTGATCCAAGAACCTTGGAAAGTCCCCTGGAAAGCCCCAGTCTAGAGCCCAGTCTTCTGAGTTCTCCTGGGAGCATCCAAGTGTTCTGGGTCTAGACTGTGGTCAAGGTCCCTTACTGCCTGTCTGGGACAGCCTGTGTGAGCTAACATCTTCTTGATCATTAGGCAAATCCAGGACAGCCTGTGTGAACTAACATCTTGACCATTAAGCAAATCCTTTGGAATGCAGAACATATACCTAACTCCTACCTCAGAGGTGTGTCCGAGGCCTACATCTGACGGTTTCCAGCTTTGTTTTAACCCACTTACTCAATGTTTCCACCAATGTCTTTCTTTCTTATTATTTTTATGTGTATGTGTGTATTGCCTGCATGTGTGTAGGTGCACCTGTGTCGTGCAATGCCCTCGGAGATCAGAAGAAGTCAGATCCCCTGGAACTGGAGTTAGGGGAAGTTGTTAGCTGCCATGTGGATGTTGGGAATGTAACCTGGGTCCTCTACAAGAGCAGCTAATGCTCTTAACCACAAAGCCCTCTCTCCAGCCCCACCATCAATGGATCTCATATGTCCTGACAGTACCTTCCCTTGCTCTGTTACTGTAAAAGCTTCTTGAGCCTGATTACACACTGAAACATGGAATTTGGGGTAACCTGAATCTGTGTTCCCAGGCCCTGGTCACCCATATTTGGCTCCTGAATAAACCACCTCTATCCCCTTGGAGGTCAGAAGTGTGTTGTTCACATCCACAAAGGGACCGTCTGTCACTAAATACAGTACCCATTTCGTGGTCTCCTTGGAGATCCATTGAAGCCTCTGACTGTCCTGTGTTGACTCTCATCTGTGGGAGTCCAGAGACCCTATCCAGGGCCCCTGTGCCATCCAGCTGCTCCCAGATCTCCCTGTGACCTCATGTCCCCCCCCCACCACCACCAGGGCAAACACAGAGTCCAGGGCAGTCACCTCAGAGTCCCGGGCTGTCACCTCAGAGTCCAGGGCTGTGACCTTACAGTCCAGGACTGTCACCTCAGAGTCCAAGGCTGTCACTTCAGAATCCAGAGCTGTCACCTCAGAATCCAGGGTTGTGAGCTCAGAGTCCAATGTTGTCACCTCAGAGTCCAGGCCTATGACCTCAGAGTCTAGGGCTGTGACCTCAGAGTCCAGGGCTGTGACCTCAGTGTCCAGGACTGTGACCTCAGTGTGCAGGACTGTGACCTCAGAGGAGTCCAGGGCTGTCACCTCAGAGTCCAGGGCTATGATCTCAGAGTCCAGGGCTGTCATCTCAGAGTCCAGGGCTGTCATCTCAGAGTCCAGGGCCGTCACCTGAGAGTCCAGGGCTGTCACCTCAGAGTCCAGGGCTGTCACCTCAGAGTCCAGGGCTGTCACCTCAGAGTCCAGGGCTGTCACCTCAGAGTCCAGGGCTGTCATCTCAGAGTCCAGAGCTGTCACCTCAGAGTCCAGGGCTGTCACCTCAGAGTCCAGGGCCGTCACCTCAGAGTCCAGGGCCGTCACCTCAGAGTCCAGGGCCGTCACCTCAGAGTCCAGGGCCGTCACCTCAGAGTCCAGGGCCGTCACCTCAGAGTCCAGGGCCGTCACCTCAGAGTCCAGGGCCGTCACCTCAGAGTCCAGGGCCGTCACCTCAGAGTCCAGGGCCGTCACCTCAGAGTCCAGGGCCGTCACCTCAGAGTCCAGGGCCGTCACCTCAGAGTCCAGGGCCGTCACCTCAGAGTCCAGGGCCGTCACCTCAGAGTCCAGGGCCGTCACCTCAGAGTCCAGGGCCGTCACCTCAGAGTCCAGGGCCGTCACCTCAGAGTCCAGGGCCGTCACCTCAGAGTCCAGGGCCGTCACCTCAGAGTCCAGGGCCGTCACCTCAGAGTCCAGGGCCGTCACCTCAGAGTCCAGGGCCGTCACCTCAGAGTCCAGGGCCGTCACCTCAGAGTCCAGGGCCGTCACCTCAGAGTCCAGGGCCGTCACCTCAGAGTCCAGGGCCGTCACCTCAGAGTCCAGGGCCGTCACCTCAGAGTCCAGGGCCGTCACCTCAGAGTCCAGGGCCGTCACCTCAGAGTCCAGGGCCGTCACCTCAGAGTCCAGGGCCGTCACCTCAGAGTCCAGGGCCGTCACCTCAGAGTCCAGGGCCGTCACCTCAGAGTCCAGGGCCGTCACCTCAGAGTCCAGGGCCGTCACCTCAGAGTCCAGGGCCGTCACCTCAGAGTCCAGGGCCGTCACCTCAGAGTCCAGGGCCGTCACCTCAGAGTCCAGGGCCGTCACCTCAGAGTCCAGGGCCGTCACCTCAGAGTCCAGGGCCGTCACCTCAGAGTCCAGGGCCGTCACCTCAGAGTCCAGGGCCGTCACCTCAGAGTCCAGGGCCGTCACCTCAGAGTCCAGGGCCGTCACCTCAGAGTCCAGGGCCGTCACCTCAGAGTCCAGGGCCGTCACCTCAGAGTCCAGGGCCGTCACCTCAGAGTCCAGGGCCGTCACCTCAGAGTCCAGGGCCGTCACCTCAGAGTCCAGGGCCGTCACCTCAGAGTCCAGGGCCGTCACCTCAGAGTCCAGGGCCGTCACCTCAGAGTCCAGGGCTGTCACCTCAGAGTCCAGGGCTGTTACTGAGCTGCTCTTCTCCCTCTGCTTTCCCTCCAGGGCGTCTAATGACCACCCCTCTCTGCTGCCTGAGTCAGAGCTCTGATCCCCAGGTCAGCCCTGCCCAGCTCCCCTGTCTGCTCACTTAGGGATCTCATAGTGTCCCCTGGCCTCAGAGTCTGTCCATGCCTCTTTTTAATACATTTTTCTTAGAGTCAATGAGGTCATTCTAAAATGCAAATCTCATGTGGCTGGAGAGATGACACCGGCCTGTGTGGTAGAGGACCCAGGTTTGGGTCCCAGGACCCACGTGCCGGCTAATAACTATCCATAATTCCAGTTCCAGGGGATCTGCTGCCCTGTTCTGGCCTCCAAAGGTACTACTTCTTGAGGCCATGTTCTTGGGGAATAGGGTTGACACCAAGTTTGGAAGCAGTGTTGCAATAGTAATAGGAAGTCTATGCCAGGTAAGCGGACACCCAGACACACACACACACACACACACACACACACACGAGCACATGCGCGTGCGCGCACACGCAATTAACTATCCTTTTTTAGCTTTTTTTCTATGTAGATGATAGTGTTGGGTTTTATCATCAAGTCATTTTTTTAATAACACTGATAACAATCACTCTCTGAGCCCCACGACGTACAGACCACACTGGGCCTTCTCTGACTGTGGTCCACAGAACATTCTACCCACAAATGGAAACATCTGCTTATCACAGGGGTGGGGTGGGGGAAGATGACACCCACTTGGGGAGCCAGGTGCCCTCCGATCTGAAGTTTCCATCAGAGGGACATCTTCCACTAAGAATGAAATCAAACTTTGTTTCAGAAATAACATAGGCTTATTTCTAAGCATCTGAAAATTTGAAAGATGGTCATTTGTTTTGAATATAAAAGTGTACATTTATTCCATTAAAGCAAGTTACTGGATTTCCCAAGTGTATCCCAGAAGGGAATCTTTTGATCCTGTCTGACTCTGCTTACTTTGTTGTTAACTGCTGAGGATGACTCACGCTCCTAGTTCCTGTTTTTCATTTACCACTTTCACATGCAAAGCCATGTGAAAATATACTAAGACAAAGGTGTTAGCCTAGAAAGTAAACACAGCCCACTATGGGTTGAATCTGGAATGTTCCACACAGCCACATGTTCTGAGTCCCCAGCTGGTGATGCTGTTTGGGGAGGAGTATGGGACCTTTGGGACGTGGGGTCTCACTGGTGGGACCTCACTAGTAGATATAGGTCACTCAGGATGACCCTTTTAAAAACATATTTTATTTATTTTATGTGTATGAGTGTTTTGCTTGCATGCATGTATATATGTATGTGTGTGTGTGTCACATGTGTACAGTGTCCATGGAGACCAGAGGAGCCATTGGATTCCATGGAACTGGAGTTATAGATGGTTGTGAGCCACCATATGGGTGCTGGGAACTGAACCTGGGTCTTCTGCAATAACCACAGAGCCATCTCCCCAGAAGCAGGATGGGCTTCTGAAGGGTACATCAACTTCTGGTTCTGCTCTGCTTCCTCACACCAAGATGTGAGGAGCCCCTGACATGTCCCACTGCCAAGGATGGACCTCTCCTGCTGCCGTGTCTTCCCCACCAGGAAAGGCTGTAATCTTCTGAAGGCCTGAGATGAAGTAGACCTTTCCTCCCTGCAGATTTTCTACCAGGTAGTCTGTCACAGAGGTGAGAAAATAATCGATACTGTCTCCATCAGGTACACAGAACACGGTGTGGATATTCTATGTTCCTAATCTGGAGCAATACTGTCTCCGTCAGATACACAGAACACGGTGTGGATATTCTATGTTCCTAATCTGGAGCAACACTGTCTCCGTCAGGTACACAGAACACGGTGTGGATATTCTATGTTCCTAATCTGGAGCAACACTGTCTCCGTCAGGTACACAGAACACGGTGTGGATATTCTATGTTCCTAATCTGGAGCAACACTGTCTCCGTCAGGTACACAGAACACGGTGTGGATATTCTATGTTCCTAATCTGGAGCAACACTGTCTCCGTCAGGTACACAGAACACGGTGTGGATATTCTATGTTCCTAATCTGGAGCAACACTGTCTCCGTCAGGTACACAGAACACGGTGTGGATATTCTATGTTCCTAATCTGGAGCAACACTGTCTCCGTCAGGTACACAGAACACGGTGTGGATATTCTATGTTCCTAATCTGGAGCAACACTGTCTCCGTCAGGTACACAGAACACGGTGTGGATATTCTATGTTCCTAATCTGGAGCAACACTGTCTCCGTCAGGTACACAGAACACGGTGTGGATATTCTATGTTCCTAATCTGGAGCAACACTGTCTCCGTCAGGTACACAGAACACGGTGTGGATATTCTATGTTCCTAATCTGGAGCAACACTGTCTCCGTCAGGTACACAGAACACGGTGTGGATATTCTATGTTCCTAATCTGGAGCAACACTGTCTCCGTCAGGTACACAGAACACGGTGTGGATATTCTATGTTCCTAATCTGGAGCAACACTGTCTCCGTCAGGTACACAGAACACGGTGTGGATATTCTATGTTCCTAATCTGGAGCAACACTGTCTCCGTCAGGTACACAGAACACGGTGTGGATATTCTATGTTCCTAATCTGGAGCAACACTGTCTCCGTCAGGTACACAGAACACGGTGTGGATATTCTATGTTCCTAATCTGGAGCAACACTGTCTCCGTCAGGTACACAGAACACGGTGTGGATATTCTATGTTCCTAATCTGGAGCAACACTGTCTCCGTCAGGTACACAGAACACGGTGTGGATATTCTATGTTCCTAATCTGGAGCAACACTGTCTCCGTCAGGTACACAGAACACGGTGTGGATATTCTATGTTCCTAATCTGGAGCAACACTGTCTCCGTCAGGTACACAGAACACGGTGTGGATATTCTATGTTCCTAATCTGGAGCAACACTGTCTCCGTCAGGTACACAGAACATGGTGTGGATATTCTATGTTCTTAATCTGGAGCAATACTGTCTCCGTCAGATACACAGAACACGGTGTGGATATTCTATGTTCCTAATCTGGAGCAACACTGTCTCTGTCAGATACACAGAACACGGTGTGGATATTCTATGTTCCTAATCTGGAGCAACACTGTCTCCGTCAGATACACAGAACACGGTGTGGATATTCTATGTTCCTAATCTGGAGCAACACTGTCTCCGTCAGATACACAGAACACGGTGTGGATATTCTATGTTCCTAATCTGGAGCAACACTGTCTCCGTCAGATACACAGAACACGGTGTGGATATTCTATGTTCCTAATCTGGAGCAACACTGTCTCCGTCAGGTACACAGAACACTGTGTGGATATTCTATGTTCCTAATCTGGAGCAAATGAGAGCCCAACTCAGATTACCTAGGTTCAAAATCATCTTCAATGACATAGTGAGTTCAAGGACAGTACCTGCTGGGAGACCTTGTTTTGAAAAACCAACTCCCCCTTCCCCCCCCCCCCGCCAACAAAAATAAGGAGGAAATAAACGTTTATTCACAAACCAAGGAATAGAAGAGAATTTCCTTAATCTAATTAAGTATATTTAAAATTTCCTTATAAAGAGAAAAAAAAAGACTATCATATTGAATTCAGCCTTAGCAATTAAGAAACAAAGGGCTGTGGCTGGAGAGATGGCCTAGCAGTTAAGAGCACTGACTGCTCTTGCAGAGGACCCAGATTTGATCCCCAGCACCCACCTGGCAGCTGAAAACCATCTTTAACTCCAGTTCCAGAGGGATCTGACGCCCTCTTCTGACCTCCGAGTCGTTGCACAAACCTACATGCACACAGTACATTCAAACACATACAAAATAAATAAATTTTAAAAAAAGAAACAAAGGGCTAGAAAAGGAGGAAACTGCTGTCAGGAAATATGACAGTGTAAACTGAACTTATCTGTTTATTACTAGAGATAACTGAAAGTTGGAGGCTGGAGAGATGCTCGGCAGTTAAGAGCACTCACTGCTCTTGCAGAGGACCAGGGTTTGATTCCCAGCACCCACATGGCAGCTAACAACCACCCATAACTCCATTTCCAAAGGATCCTATGCCCTGCCAAATCCCTCTTCTAATTGGATAACCAGGCTGTTGGCTTCATAAAAATTTGCTTAGTTTATTTATTTAGGAGGTGTGTGTGTGTGTGTGTGTGTGTGTGTGTGTGTACACACATGTGTGCCACTGCGCTCTCATGGAGGTCAGTGGACAACTTGCTGGAGACAGTGCTCCCCTCCCACGATGTGAGCACTCAGGTACTCGGGCTTGTCAGCACCCCCATACCCGATGAGCCATCTCAGAAGCCTGAGCTCACTTTTTGAATAAGCTGGGGGACACCAAGTAAGAGACACCGTCAAGCTCCCGGGGCTACCACCAGTAAGGGTGGGCCCTCACTACAGGGAATTTCTGAGTAGAACAGAGGGCCAGCCTGCTCAGTGGTACCATAGACCTAAAGAATGTTTCTA
Source organism: Rhizomys pruinosus (assembly GCA_009823505.1). Taxonomy (NCBI): domain Eukaryota; kingdom Metazoa; phylum Chordata; class Mammalia; order Rodentia; family Spalacidae; genus Rhizomys; species Rhizomys pruinosus. The sequence goes on along the minus strand of VZQC01010991.1, from coordinate 1,728,459 downwards.
GGGGAATTCTGGGAGATTCTTCTAGGGATGTTAAAGAAGTCTTTACTAAGTGGAGGGAGGTAGTGTCATTTCCTTGGTGGAAAAGGCCAGCACATAGCCATCACTGATGATGAGTCAGGCTTTGTATTCCCACACTATGTAGATTATCTCAACTTGCTAAAAATATCTGCTCTCTTCAGACTGATCTAGTGGTCTAACGAGATGTCAGAAAGGGCTGGAGGTATGACTCCCAGTACCCAGAACTGTCAAAAAGAAGAAAGGAAGGAAGGAAGGAAGGAAGGAAGGAAGGAAGGAAGGAAGGGAGGGAGGGAGGGAGGGAGGGAGGGAGGAGAAAAGGGAGGAGGGGGAAGGGAGGGAAAGGGAGGAGGGAGGAAGGGGGGAGGGAGGAGAGCAGAAAGGCTGGAGGTATGACTCAGCCCTGACTACAGTATGGACCTCCTAAGGGCTGGAGGTAGGACTCCAGGGCTGGAGGTATGACGCTGACTCCCATAAACACAGAACTGTCAAAGAAGAAAAGAAGGAAGGAAGGAAGGGAGGGAGGGAGGGAGGGAGGGAGGGAGGGAGGGAGGGAGGGAGGGAGGGAGGAACATCAATGAAGTCTCTTGAAATTCAGGTTCTAAAATTTATATAGAAAAATGAAAGGCCAACAGCGGCCAAGACAGTCCCGAACTAGAAAGCAACGTGGGGGGAGGGGAAGCATCCTATCAGACATCGAGAGCCATTGTGCGGCTATTGTAATAAGGACCCTATGGTACTGAGAGAGGAAACCAAGCTGACATTGGAGTGGAATGGAGCCTGGAAGACGACCTGCGGTCATCTGGAAACTTGAAGGATGAGAGAGGGGGTGTCAAAGACCTCCAGGGACATGGAAGCCTGGGGCCTGTCAGAATGGCTCAGCACATAAAGGTGCTTGCCACACAAGCCTGGTAACCTGAGTTTAATCCCCAGGTCCCAGGTAAAGGTGGAAGGAGAGAGCCGACCCCAGAGTTGTCTTCTGACTGCTGCGCATGCGCTGTGACATTATGCCCCCTTAAAGTAATAAATAGTAATTCTACTAAATAAAGCACACTGAGTGAGTGAATGGTGCGCAGATAGTCAGTAATCTGACGGGCACAAATCCAGATATTTCCCTCCAACAAACATAAGAGTAAATGCTTGACAGAGTAGGCTTAACTATGAAAGACAAAACTTAACATTTTGGGAATAAAATGTGAGTAAATATCCTTGGTATACTATGTGGGGGAAAATGTTTCATTTTTTTTCTTTTTTTATGAGTGTACTGTCTGCATGTAGGTTTATGTACCCGTGTCGTGCAATGCCACGGAGGTCAGAAGAGGGCGTGGGATTTCCCTGGAACTGGAGTTAAAGATGGTTCTTAGCTGCCATGTGGATGCTGGGAATTGAACCCAGGTTCTCTGCAAGAACAGTCGGTGCTCTTAACCGCTGAGCCATCTCTCCAGTCTCTTGTGCTTCTTCCTGAAAAAAGTATTTGCTTTTGTCCCACTTAAAACCAAACTTGGTTGTCTTTTTCTTATGGATTTGTAGAAGTTCCTTATATGTTCCTGGTGATAATCATTGGTCATTGGCTTAGTTCCTTTGTCCATTGCTGGGATAAAATACTCTAACAGGGCTAGTAAGATGGCTCAGTAGATAAAGGTGCTTACTGCCAAGCCCAATGGGCCTCAGTTTGATCCCCAAGACCCACAGGGTGGAAGGAGAGAATCAATGCCTGCGAGGTGTCCTTTGACATTCATGTATGCTATGCACCTTGACACGCACACAGACACACACACACACACACACACACACACACACCACAGCCCACTACGAGAAATAAATTCAATAAAATATTTTTTGATAAATGTTTTAAATACTCTGACAAAAACTCCTTAAGGGAGAAGAGGTCCTTTTACCTCACAGTTGAAGGTACAGTAATTTTTTAATTATTTATTTATTTATTTATTTATTTATCTTTCTATGTGTATGAATGTACTGTCTGCATGTAGGTCTGTGCACCCGTGTCATGCAATGCCGCAGAGGTCAGAAGAGGGTCTCGGATTCCCCTGGAACTGGAGTTCTCCTGGAATTGGAGTTACAGATGGTTCTCAGCCGCCATGTGGGTGCTGGGGATCGAACCCGGGTCCTCTGCAAGAGCAGTCGGTGCTCTTAACCGCTAGGCCATCTCTCCAGCCACGATACAGTCATTTTTTAAGAAAGAAAAGAAACACAAATGGTATATGAGCATGTGATAGGATTTTCCATCAGTCATGAAGGAAATGCAAAATAAGACCAACATTTATGTCATTTATGCCACCAAACTGGCAAAATTAGGGGAGTCCGATAATACTAAAGGGTGTGGAAGATGGAGGTCAGGGGAACAATTAGATGACGCTAAGATGGAGAGCCGATGAGACCAGAGCAGCACCCCAAAAGGCAAGCCAGCCCTGCCAAGCTCTTCAGAAGCATTTGCTTTTTTTCAAGAAATTTTTATTTATTATTTTTATTTTATGTGTATGAGTGTATTGCCTGCATGTGTGTGTAAACTGCACCCATGTTATGCAATGCCCTCAGAGATCAGAAGAGGGTGTCAGATTCTCCCTCGAACTGTAGTTACAGATGGTTGTTATCCATCAGGTGGGTGCTGGGAATCAAATCTAGGTACTCTGCAAGAACAGCCAGTGCTCTTAACCAGAGCCATCTCTCCAGCCCCAGAAGCACTTTCTATATTTCTTATGTAAAAACTGTGTGTGTGTGTGTGTGTGTGTGTGTGTTTGATATATAACTTTTCTTGTGACAGGGTCTCAGTACAAAGACCAGGCTGTCCTCCAGTACAAGATCCTCCTGCCTCTATCTCCCAAGTGCTCAGGTACTGGGATTTCAGATGTGAGCCACCATGCGGCCTTTATTACATTTTTGTACTCTGTCAATGCTGGGCTCAGCTATGTGCCTGGCTTGAAAGGTTAGCATCTAGCCAACAAGTTATGATTCAAAGTGACAACTGTCCCTTTCCCATGTATGGCCCATATTCCAGACAGAACCTTCTTCCTCCACCTCACTCCTGGGGAGAATGAGCCTAGGACAGAGGACGTTAGTCATGTTCTGGCATCAACAGGACGGAACAGCTGACAGAACAGCATCAGGAAGAAAAGTGTATTTGGGGTCATGGTTTCAGAGGGATTCCAACCGGTCACAGCAGGAATGGTATGTTTCCAGGAGCACGTGGTGGCACTAATAACACTGAAGGCTGTTCACCAGGCAGGCAGAAGGCAGCAGAGAAAGAAGGCTAGAAGTGGGGGTGGGGGGTAACCTTCAAAGGCCTTCCCCGGTGATGTCATTTCACCAGCCAACCTCACCTCCTAAAAGCTGCATAGCCTTCAAAATAGTGCCACAACCTAGGAGTCAAGTATTCAACACAGGAGCCTGTGGAGGCCACTCATCTTTAATCCATGACAGAGAGCTGTGACTGGGATGGGCATGTGCTTTCTGTGTAAGTCTGAGGACCAGAGTTCAATCCCCAGTGCCCACAAGAAAGTCCAGGTGTCTAGTGGATGCCTGCAACCCCAGCCCTGGGGAAGAGGAGTGGAAATTGGGAGGTCCCTTGGGCTGCTGGCTGGCCAGCTAGCCAAGCCTAATTGTTGTGTTCCAAGTCAGTGAAACGCTCTATCTGGGCATAGTGGCACACATCTTTAATCCCAGCTCTTAGAAGGCAGAGGCAGGCAGGTCTCTAGGAGACTGAGGCCAGCCTGGTCTATGTAGAGAGTTCCAGGACAGCTGGAGCTACAGAAAGATCCTTTTTCAAAATACCAAACCAAAACAAATAAGCAAACCCAAGGTGAAACAACACCCAAAGTTGACCTCTAGCCTTCACATAACATACAGGTATCCCACACACATGTACATATACTTCCATACACCTCCCCACACACACAATACAAAACAAAAGGTACCTTTAAGATCTAGGGAGCTGTTTGTTATTTCTGCATAACCTGACATTTCCTAACCGACCTAGCTACCTGCTTCTAAAGTTTGGTACTCAACAGGGATCCAGCAATTCTACCCTCAGAGAGTCTCCCTGGACACAGTCCTGTATAGCAGACATGTAATAGAGCATTTAGAGCAACCCAGTGACTGTGAAAAGCTGTTAAAGAACCCAAATGGACCTTGGGAGAGGAGGGACTCATAAGTTATGGTAGGAAGTCTCTACAAAAAGGGTGCCCTCCAGCTGTGCGGGGCAACCAGAATTCTGCATGACTAAAGCAATTCACAGACATCTCCACACAGCACATTAGAAAGCTCAAAAACAATTAAATTTTTTGTAGTTTCACCATTCACTCAACATACCACATTCCACAAAAAATCCAATCGCAGCCCTGAAGACCAAAACATCTAACCACGGCCCAAATCCAACGTCCCCCTATTCCCAGATTGTTCCTAAGGCTTAGAAAAGGGGCACAGGTGGATGAGACAGGTAAACAGTCCACTCTCTCTGGAGCTGTGGACTTGCACTCGCAGCGTAGTCTGGCTGTTTTCCCTTTCATGGGCTGACAGTTTGGGTGTCCCGAGGAAATAATTTTGCACCTTTTCGATCCTATCTCAGTCAAGAACAAGCAATTATATATATAGGTGATTTAAGCAGCACGAATAGTTATGGGTAGGTTACTTTGGCATAGAAACATATGTTGGGGTATGTTAATCCTTGAATTACAATTTTCCCCCATGTTAAATATGACAGGATTCTTAACTGTGGCTTATAACATCTCCTAACCTGTAGAGGAATAACTTGTGTGGCATCAGCCATGGTGTATTTCTCTAAGGGGAGAGCCAATAGCCATTAGATTTGGGATATACAAGGCACATGGCTGCCTCGGCTGCACAGTAGTTCAAGCAGGTGAGGTGTAGCTGTGCTGAACGGGGGAGTCTTGCTTGACTCAGTAACTGGACACGCATATTGAATCAACTTGATTGAACAAACAACCTTATAGCCGGCATCAATATGGAATGGTGTGGGTAGACGAGTAGGATAGTATTGTGTGCGCAAACAGACATGCAGATAGCATTTTGCATGAGAGGATTGCGGTGTAACCATGGAATTATGCAGTCGTATAAGGCTAAAAAAATGAAAAAAAGTGAGGAGAAAGATGGCAGGACAGTTATGGCAGAATGCATGAATCTAGGCTGGAGGTGGGGGTGGGGGGGGGGGGGGAGGGAAAGGGAAATAAGCCTGAACTGAATTGGAAAAAATGTAATGAATGCACAAAGCATCAAGAAAAAAATAATTTAAAAAGAAAAAAAAAGAAAGTAAACCCAAAATCCTACAACAAGTATGAGGAGAAAAATTCAGCCTTCTGATTTTGTAGGGAGGAAATAGTGTCTGTAAAGGTTAATTAGGTGCTAATGCTTTCTCTTCATATTTCTCACCTGGATATTGACTTTGAAATAGTTTGATCTTTTAAATGTAAAATATTTTATCATACTGAATTTCTTATGCTTATTGCCTCAAGAAAGAAAAATGATAACCGGAATACATTGATGTGTTCCTTTGTTCCAAACATGTCTGGAATGATAGTTTAAAATGCAGAAGGCAGTAATTAGCTCTACATTTGCTGCAATATTTTGTGAGCCATTTAAATGACACCAGCTTAAAAGAAGACATACTTGAGGCCAATCTTTTAGCTGGTCACTGAATCATTTTTTAAGCTTCAACTGCTTGTTTAAGGGTGATCTAGATTTCATCATTTATATTAGCTAAAATAAATATATTTTTTAAGATTATGAAACTACTTATATCTTCAAATTTCTCCTATTTTCTCTTTGAATATTGCTTAAGCAAATATGACTTTGAGTACTTAAAATAAAAGTCCTCAATTTTGGGGACTGGATTAGACGACTAGTGGGTAAGAGCACCGACCGCTCTACAGAGGACCCGGGTTCGATCCCCAGCAACCCCACATGGCGGCGTGAGAACGTCTGAAAACATCCAATTCCAGGAACTATCCAGTTTTCCAGGGGAATCCGACACCCTCTTCTGACCTCCGAGGCGTTGCAACGAAACACGGGTGCACAAACTTGCATGCAGGCAGTACATTCATACACATACAGAAATAAATAAAAAGAAAAATTAAAAAAAAAAAGGTTTTTTTTTTTTTTATTTTAGTTCTATAGTACAGTCTTAAATTAATTTGGATTCCCTATAATAATAAACCCATGTGTTTTGTTAAAATGTGCAAGCTTTTAAATAAATTTTATGTTAATGATATCATTGCATTCCTTTGAAGTTAGAGTTCTTTGCTCAACATTTGATAAACAATTTTATTATTAAATTATTGTTACTAAAACAAAAAAGAAACATTAAAATTTATCGCAGTTGTAGCCTAACTCAAATTACACAACAAATTAATTTTTTCAAGAGGATAAACAGGCTCAAATTCCCCAAGAGCAGATGCAGAGGTGAGCGGGTGAGCGGGACGCTCTACATGGGTGGATGCTCTAACTTTGGCTCTGACTCTAATGCATCAGGCTTCATGACATACAGTAGAACCGGCTGTAACTCNTTCTACAATGTATATTGTTAAGAAAATATAGCTCTCACCTCAAAGGGAATAAAAGAGAGTTCATTCTTATCTAAATATAAGCAGCTGTGCCCCAGAAATACAGAATTAGGTTGCCCCAAATGCTATGTTCCAATGTGCAGATAGTTTTATGAAGTTTTTGTAGTTACAGAGCAAACAAAGCCATAAATCAAAACACTTTGAAAGAATACATTGACTTGAGCATGAGCTAGTGTGATTAAAGCACTGAAATCTTTAGGCCTCACATGCTATCTGATGGCTTTCTTAGCTTTTGGGTTGTTGGAAGCTAGTAGTAGGTTAAATTAATACAAAAAGAGGTCAAAAAATGATTGGGCTCTGTACTTGCAGTTTTCCAACTCTCCATCGTAAACACATTCAAACCAGGTAAACAGCCTTGTAGAATTTTAACAAGTCTTTTTTTTAAATAGGAAACATTAGTTCAAAATGTAATAAAGTACTTAATATTGTGTATGATAAAATTTTATAACAATTTCAAATAATTTAAGAAGTGAATGTGCTTTCTTTTATGAAAAATAAGTTACTAACCTATAATTTTACAACTTTCTTATTTACTGTTATTTTCCAACTTTCTTATTTACTATTTCTCTTTTGAGCAATTCCAAAGCAACATTAAGCCAATTATCTATATTTTTTGTAATGTTTACTTGATGTTAAAAGGAAAGGACATGATGCATATTAATATTTACAGCATTGTTTAATCACTTTTAGGTTTATCTTGAATCATCTATGTCATTGGTATATAGCTTGATAAATTTAGGTTTAGCGTGTAAAATTTAGACAATTTCCTTTGATCCACTATCAGCTCCCTTTTTCCCTTCTTCCATTTAAGATCTGTTAAATTTTCACTCAACAAGTAACCATGAAAGTAACCCAAATCTACAACATATGGAGGAGAAAATTCAGCCTTCTGATTTTGTAGGGAGGAAATAGTGTCTGTAAAGGTTAATTAGGTGCTAATGCTTTCTCTTCATATTTCTCACCTGGATATTGACTTTGAAATAGTTTGATCTTTTAAATGTAAAATATTTTTCATACTGAGTTTCTTATGCTCTAAGAAAGAAAATATGATCAAACACTGAATACATTGATGTGTTCCTTTGTTCCAAACATGTCTGGAATGATAGTTTAAAATGCAGAAGGCAGTAATTAGCTCTACATTTGCTGCAATATTTTGTGAGCCATTTAAATGACACCAGCTTAAAAGAAGACATACTTGAGGCCAATCTTTTAGCTGGTCACTGAATCATTTTTTAAGCTTCAACTGCTTGTTTAAGGGTGATCTAGATTTCATCATTTATATTTAGCTAAAAATAAATATATTTTTTAAGATTATGAAACTACTTAATATTTCAAATTTCTCCTTATTCTCTTTGTATATTGCTTAAGCAAATATGCTTTGAGTACTTAAATAAAAAGTCCTCATTTTAGGGACTGGAGAGATGGCCTAGCGGTTAAGAGCACCGACCGCTCTTACAGAGGACCCGGGTTCGATCCCCAGCACCCACATGGCGGCTGAGAACCGTCTGAAACTCCAATTCCAGGAGAACTCCAGTTCCAGGGGAATCCGACACCCTCTTCTGACCTCCGCGGCGTTGCACGACACGGGTGCACAAACTTGCATGCAGGCAGTACATTCATACACATACAGAAATAAATAAAAATAAAAATTAAAAAAAAAAGTCCTCATTTTAGTTCTATAGTACAGTCTTAAATTAATTTGGATTCCCTATAATAATAAACCCATGTGTTTTGTTAAAATTTGCAAAGCTTTTAAAATAATTTTTATGTTAAATTATCATTGCATTCCTTTGAAGTTAGAGTTCTTTGCTCAACATTTGATAAGACAATTTTATATTAAATTATTTTTACTAAAACAAAAAAAAAACAATTAAAATTTAATAGCAGTTGTAGCCTACCAAATTACACAATAAATTAATTTTTTTCAAGAGAGATAAACAGGCTCAAATTCCCCAAGAGCAGATGCAGAGGTGAGCGGGTGAGCGGGACGCTCTACATGGGTGGATGCTCTAACTTTGGCTCTGACTCTAATGCATCAGGCTTCATGACATACAGTAGAACCGGCTGTAACTCCAGTTCCAGGAATCCCATGCCCTCTTCTGGCTTCCTTGAGGCAATGCACATACGTACGTGGTGCATCTGTGTACATGCAAAGCACTCAGGCACATAACATAAAAATAAATAATCAAGACAATTTAAAAATAAAAACAAAAAGCCATCTAACAATGTAAAATCCATTCTTAGCTCCTGAGCTAAGAGAGGCAAGTGGTGGCCATGTTGGGCTGTCGGGGGGTGGTGGCCATGTTCCTCCTGTGAACTCAGGCACCCACCTCCCCCCAGAGCTTCATGTCTTTCCCATGTGGTGTGCTGATTGATGTGACCTGGCCAGAAAGCATAGAGACTGAGAGGACTGAGGATGGGCTCACACACAAACTCTTCTGGAAGCTCTTCTTCAAGTTCTGACACGACTCATCCTTGGCCCCATCTCCTGGCCTCTCACCCTCCCAACAGTGGTGTATGAAGTGACAAAACCAACAGAAAATGTGGATGGGAGGACACATTATCTTATGGCTTTTTGTCATGTGTTATTGGCACACACACACACACACACACACACACACACACACCCCTACATTGATCTTTATGATGATGATGTTAGCTGGTCTATGTGATTGAATTGAAACTGTCTTTTTTTTTCAGATTAAAAAAAGCCGGGCATGGTGGTACATGCCTTTAATCCTAGCACTTGGGAGGCAGAGGCAGGCGGATCTTTGTGAGTTCAAAGCCAACCTGGTCTACAGAGTGAGTTCCAGGACAGCTGGGGCTACAGGGAGACCCTGTCTCGAAAAGACCAAAAAAAAAAAGAAGAAAAAAATTGGCTCAAGGCCATTAGGGAGAATCTGTAAGTGGCCTTTCATGTCTTGCTTTTCCCATACTTTGGTTAAAAATGGGGAATTTTAGCCAGGCACGGTAGCTCGTGCCTTTAATCCCAGCACTCAGGAGGCAGATTCAGGGGAACCTCTGAGAGTTCAAGGCCAGCCTTGTCCACATAGTGAGTTCCAGGCCAGCTGGGGCTACACAATCAGACCCTAAAAAGGGATATTAGAAACAAACACATTCACAGTAAAAAACAAAGATGGGGTGCAGTCCTGGAGATTATCTACGATGGCATCGGAGCCTCCTTCCCAGCATCCCCACCACTCCTAGGACTGGCACATCACAGCTCACAGCCTGCCTCCCTCTTCCTCCTCTGGAAATCGGCAGCTGCAGGCATCTTCCTCTTGAGCCGTCGGCGTCTTAAATGCTAGAAAACAATATGAAGGACAGTTATGTCTTGCTACCTGTTTTAGCCTCCCCTATTTCCCATGAGTCATACTGCAAATCTTCTCAACTCTAGTGTTAACAAATTACCCACAAGCCAGGCACCAGCATTGCAAGCAATCCCCAAATGGCTTATTTTCTTTAACAGTTTTTTAAAATATTTTATTTATTGTTATTATATTTTAAACTATTTTATTTATTATTTTTACTTTGTATGTATGAGTGTATTGTCTGCATGTATACAAGTGCATCCATGTCATCCAGTGCCCTCAGAGGTCAGAAGACAGCATAGGATTCTGGAACTGGAGTTACAGTTATTAGCCACCATGTGGATGTAAAGAATGGAGCCTGGGTCCTCTGCAAGAGTAGCCAGAGCTCTTAATCACTGAGCTGTCTCTCTCCAGCCCCTTCTTTTACTGTTTTTTATTTTATTGTTTTTGTTGTGTTTTCAACTCCCAAGTGCTGGGATTACACTCATGTACCACCATCCCTGGATTTCCCTCCCTCCCTCCCTTCCTCCCCCCTTCCTCCCTTCCTTCCTTTTAATTTCTAGCGTGTCATTCTTTGTAACTCAGCAAAGCACAACACCTTGTCCTAATTTCATATCTTCTACCTTCCAGATGGTATTTGAAAAGGGAAAAAAGGGATTGGGCGTGGTGGCCACACCTTTAATCCCAGTACTTGGGAGGCAGAGGCAGACAGATCTCTGTGAGTTCAAGGCCAGCCGCGGATACAGGGAGAACCTGTCTCAAAAAGACCAAAATAAATAAATAAATAAATAAATAAATAAATAAATAAATAATAAAAGGGAAAGAAGGAAGGAAAGGAAAATAAAAAGAGGAGAAAGGTGAAGGGAAGGGAAAAGGATGTGAAGGAGGAGGTAGGGTGGGGGAAAGGAATTAAAAAGTGGAGGGGAGAGGGAAGGAGAGGAGGGAAGGGAGGTAAAGGGAAAAATCAAGACTTTTAGAAATGGTGATGATATATATATATATATATATATATATATATATATATATATAATTTTTTGATTGGGTGTCCCTGTAGCTCCTGCTGGCCTGGAACTTATATATATATACACACACACACACACACACACACATATATATACACACACACACACATATAT
>VZQC01010991.1:1657090-1716631 GCA_009823505.1 Rhizomys pruinosus | reverse complement strand
AGGAGGGTCGCTTGAAAGACCCCAGGAGTTCAAGACCAGAGGTCTACCCTGGGCAAGAAAGTGGGGGAGAGAGAGAGAGAGAGAAAGAGAGAGAGAAGAAAGAGGAACCAAATGACTATTTTTAAACTGGAAAATTACGATAATTGAAATGAATGGTCTCCACATCAGAAGAGGACTGAGAGGGAAAACTCATTAACCAATCTAGAGAGAAATAACTTGGAGGAAAGAGCAGAGCGTTGAGGACACCCGAGGCTGTGACAAAAGGGCTAAATGAAGTCTAGAAGGGAGGAGAGAGGAAATAGGGCTGAAGATTTTTTTTTGTCTTTTAGAGACAGGGTCTCCCTGTAGCCCCATCTGGCTGGGAACACGCTCTGTAGACCAGGCTGGCCTTGAACTCACAAAGATCCGCCTGCCTCTGCCTCCCAAGTGCTAGGATTAAAGGGGTGCCCACCATTCCCAGCAGGGCTGAAGATTTTTAAAGAGTGTTTCAAAGGGCTGAAGACAGGGCTCTGTAGTTAAGAGCACTGGCTGTTCTTGCAAAGCACTTGGGTTCAGTGTCCAGTACCCACATGACAGTTAACTATTCGTAGCCCGGTGTGGTGGCTCACACCTTTAATCCTAGCACTCGGGAGGCAGAGGCAGGTGGATCTTTGTGAGTTCAAGGCCAGCCTGGTCTACAGAGTGAGTTCCAGGACAGCTGGGGCTACAGGGAGACCCTGTCTCAAAAAGACCAAAAACAAAACAAAACAACTAACTATTCATAACTCTGGTTCCAGGGGCTCTGATGCCCTCTTCTGGCCTCCATAAGCACTACATGACACAGGTGCTCTTACAAACATGCAGGCAAAACACTCATCCACATAAAAAAAAATAAATAGGGGCTGGAGAGATGGCTCAGCAGTTAAGAGCACCGACTGCTCTTGCAGAGGACCCGGGTTTGATTCCCAGTACCCACATGGCGGCTAAGTACTGTCTTTAACTCCAGTTCCAGGGTAATCCGACGCCCTCTTCTGACCTCCGTGGCATTGCACAACGCGGGTGCACCAACCTACATGCAGACAGTACATTCATACACATAAAAATTTTAAAAATAAATAAAAGGTTTTTTTAAGTATTTGAAGTATTTTCCTTAAATCTAGAAAAAGGCAAAGGCCACAAGTTCATGAAGCTGACTGAACCTCAAAAACAAGATACGCCCAAAGGAATCTACATCCCACCACAGTCAAAGTTCTGAAAGCAAAAGACAGAGAAAAATCTTGAAAAACAGCCAGAGAGAAAGGACGTGCTCCTTACAGGGGAAACCCCACTGGAATGAGAGCAGATTTCTTATCAGAAATCATGGAGACCAGCAGGAAGTGTCTCATACCACGTGGAGGGGAGAAAATGTCCCTATTTATAGATGACATTGTGATTGTGGTCTATGAAGAAAATCCCAAGGAATCTGCGAAGACTCCTAGAGCTGCCAGCTGAGTTCATCAAAGGCACCAGATACAAAGCCAACCTACCAAAACGTGGTATTCCTAAATACGATGAGCACACAGAGACCAAGGGTTAGAACACAGCAGCATTCCAGATTGTTTAAAAAAAAAAAAAAAAAGCTGGAGAGATGCTCAGTGGTTAAGAACAGTGAGCTGTTCTTGCAGGGGACCAGATTTTGGTTCCAAACACCCATGCCGGGCAGTTCACAACCACTTGAAACTCCAGCTGCATAGAACCTAAGGCTGTTTGTCCCCCACAGGCACCCGTATTCAAACATCCACATACAAGGACACACATACACATAATGAAAAATAACAAAAATAAATAAATGAAAAAGTAAGGGATGGCAGAGATGTCTCTTTGGTTAAAGCTCTGGCCACCCAACCATGAGGACCCATGCTTGAATTCCTAGAAAACCATGTAAGTGTCAGATAGATGTGGCATCCTGCCTGGAAGTCCAACCTTGGGAGGCGAAGAGATGAGATGGATCCCAACGGCAAGCTGGCTAGCGAGCAGAGCCATATCTCTGAGCTCTGGGTTTGATTGCGAGATCCTGCCTTAGTGAATAAGATCAATGAATGGAAGACAAATCAACCTTGGACCTCCACATGCACACACACGTGTGCCCACACATGCAAAGGCATGCATACGTACACAGGTAATACACATCGCGCACACACACACACACACACACACACACACACACACACAGAGACAGAGGAAAGACATAGGTATAAATCTATCAAAACATGTATAAGACTTATATATTATAAACCACAAAATGCTAGTAAGAGAAATTATAAATAAGTGGAGAGGCATACCATTTTCACAGATTGGGATGGTTCCCATAAGAGAAGTCAGGCCTCCCCCAACCGATATACAAAGTTAATGCAGAATGCCAGCTGACTTTTTCTGGTCATAGATAAGATTCTCATAAAGTCTACATGGAAATGTAAAGGAAATGAAATAGTTAAAATGAATTTGGAAAGATGAAGTGGGGGGATTCTGCCACTCTGTATTCCATTTTGAGACTGACTCTGTAAAGACTGTGTGGTGTCGGCAGACGCATAAACACACGGATGAAGCAGGAAGAAACTGGCAGTCTCCCACAAGCGCAGCCAAGGGATTCTGTCAAATCTACAATGGAAGGAAGGTAATGTTTCCTTTGAGTGATGGAACAGCTCCCCACACCCTAGAAGAGAAATTTTTGACCTTAAACTCACATTTTATACAAAGCCAAGCTAAACTGTAGATTTAAATGTCAAGCACAAAAGTATAAAGGTTTTGGAAGATAACACGGGGAAAGTCTCAACCTTTAAGACCTGTAGCAGTAAAGAGTTCTCAGATGTGGGCTGGTGGGGGAGCCCATGAATACAGGGCTCAAAGCACAACCCTGGTGACCTGAGCTGGGTCCTTGGAACTCACATGGCGAAAGGAGAGAGCCAACACCACAAGCTGTCCTCTGACCTCCAATAAATAATAAATAAATGCGGGACTATATCAAAATGTCATTTTTTTCTGTGCAGAATCCTAAGAAGAGGATGAAAAGGCCCCCTAGAGACTTGGAGACAATGTTTAAAACCACGCTCTGACAAAGGCTGGAGAGACAGCACAGCTGTGGAAAGCACTGTCTGCTCTTGCAGAGGATCCAGGTTTGGTTCCCATCACCCACATGGCAGCTCACAACCATCTGTAACTCCAGATCCAGGGGATCCTATGCCAGCCTCTGGCCTCCATGCATGTTGTATGCATATGGTACACTTACATGCAGGTAAAATATTCATACACATTAAAGAAAGTAAATTAACCAAGGACTCAAGGGTAGAAAACATAAAGCACTCTGAAATCTCAGTATTAAAATAATCTGATTAGAAAAGAGACAAGGAAGCCAGGCATTGTGGCGCACACCTTTAATCCTAGCCCTTGGGAGGCAGAGGCAGGCGGATCTCTGTGAGTTCAAAGCCAGCCTGGTCAACAGAGTGAGTTCCAGGACAGCTGGGGCTACAGGGAGACCCTGTCTTGAAAAGACAAAAAAAAAAAAAGAGACAAGGGAAATGAAGGATATCCTCCCTAAAGAAGGTAGACATGGATCTCTGTGTGTGTGTGTATGTGTGTGTGTGTGTGTGTGTGTGTGTGTGTGTGTGTATGTTGCACATGTCTGTGTACAAATGGAGACTTGGCACGCAAAATGATATTCTACCATAAGGGAAATGCAGATCAAGGACGCTGCTTAAGATCACTGCACTGGGGCTGGAGAGATGACCTAGCTGTTAAGAGCGCCAACTGCTCTTGCAGAGGCTGGGTTCGATCCCCTGCACCCACATGGCAGCTAAAAAAGACCAAAAAAAAAGTTAAACGCTTAGCACAGGACCCTGAAATTGCATTTATCTTACAGACATAAAAACTTACGTCTTGGGGCTGGAGAGATGGCTCAGCGGTTAAGAGCACTGGCTGTCTGTCCTTGTAGAGGACCCAGATTTGGTTCCCAGCACCCACATGGCAGCTAACAACCATCCATAACTCCAGTTCCAGGGGATCTGACACCTTCTGTCCTCCGTGGGCACAAGGTTGGACTTAAATACATGCAGGTGTAACACTCATACACATAAAAATAAATAAAAATATTTTTTAAAAACCATATATAAGGGGCTGGAAGGATGGCCTAGTGGTTAAGATCGCCAACTGCTTTTGCAAAGGATCTGAATTCGATCCCCAGAACCCACATGGTGGCTGAGAACTGTCTTTGACTCCAGTTCCAGGGGAATCTGATGCCCTCTTCTGACCTACGTGGCATTGCACGACAAGAGTGCACAAACCTACATGCAGACAGTACACTCATATAAAAAAAACCACATGTTAGACTAAAAAAAACTAAAATAGATAAGAGTGGCTTCCAGAGAGGGCTGACAGGAAGGGGGGTGGGGGGAGGACTGACCAGCGTAGATGATCTTGGTAGTGACAGATAGTTGTGTATGGTTTGGGAGGTTTTGTTTGAGTCAGGGGCTCACCGTGTAACCTAGGGCCTTAAACTTGAGACTCTGCTGCTTCCATCTGCTGAGAGCTGGGATTACAGGCGTGTACACCACATCCAGCTTGGCTCCTTCAATGTTCTGACTGTGTTGTCAGTTACAGGAATCTATATGTGATAAAGTGACTACAGTTACTCAAGCCCAGAGTTCCAGAGTCCTGTCCTCACTGTGCGGTTAGATGGAGGAGCCCCAAAAATGGTTCGGGGCTCTCTGTGCTGCATTTGCAACTTTCTGTAGATGTGTAATAATTTCAAAATAAAAAGGTTTTAAGGGTTTTTAAAAAGAAATTACAGTCCAGACGCCTCTCACTCATCAATACCTCTGAAAAACACTTAAAAGAGCCTTGCTGTCACGCCAGGTGGAGACATGTGGTAGTTCTTTAAGTCAGCTTCATATGGCAGCTTCGAGTTTCTAGGAGAGATAGAGGTCTGGGAAGAAGAGGGAAAGGACCAGAAAAGGAAATATCAGCAGCCGGGGGATGCAGCTAGAGTTCCCAGCCAGGGGTGCAGCTAGAGTTCCCAGCCAGGGGTGCAGCTAGAGTTCCCAGCCAGGGGTGCAGCTAGAGTTCCCAGCCAGGGGTGCAGCTAGAGTTCCCAGCCAGGGGTGCAGCTAGAGTTCCCAGCCAGGGGTGCAGCTAAAGTTCCCAGCCGGGGGTGCAGCTAGAGTTCCCAGCCGGGGGTGCAGCTAGAGTTCCCCTCTTGATAACAAAGGATAGTTGGAGGGCTCATGGAAAGACTTCTCAAAGGAGGAAATTCAAATAGCCTATCAACCGTGAAAAGGCTTCTAACCGCACCCATCACCAGGGAAATGCAAATCTAAACAAGTCAGCTACTACGCCCCACACACTAGGAGGATAAAAATAGTACCCTAGCACCTGGACACCCTAAAATGGGTAAAATTCAACTCCTCATAGCCCAAGACCCCTCTTCCCTAGGTTGAAAAAGAGAGAGAGAGAGAGAGAGAGAGAGAGAGAGAGAGAGAGAGAGAACAAGGAGTGGTAGATGGCTCAGTGGATCAAGTGTTTATCACACAAATATAAGATCCCAGAATCCACATAAAAGCTGGTCATGGCGGGCAGCTCCCTGTGATCCCAGTACTCCAGGGGCAGAGACAGGGGTTCTCCCAGAGGAAGCTGGCTAGCTGGACTAGATGATCAATGAGCTCTGGGTTCGACTGAGAGACCCTGACTCAATAGATAACTGACAGTAACTCTGTCCTTCATACATGCATATATATGCCCACACACATGTCAACATGCATACACAAAGGCATGCACACCGCATTCATAAATTTACTTAAACAAACCCACCAAACAAAAACATGTATTTGTATATACTGAGAGCCAGAGAGAAATAAAAAAATAAATAAGAAAGAAAGAAAAAAGAAAAGAAAGAAAGCAAATATCATTTGTAATGCCTCAAACCAGACAAAGCCAGTATCCACCAGTGTCAAAATGAGTTAACAGTGACACAGACACTGTAATGGAACTGGATTACAATGACCTCAACCCGTGAGCAGTCTGGAAGACATGGTACTAAGAACAAGTGGGAGGGCACAGAAAGATGCAGTGTGGGTCCCACCAGATGACGCACACCAGCAGTTAAATGAAATTATGCAGCTGAGATCGGAAGAAGAGTCAGGAAGTGGAGACCTTGAAGATCTAGATGTGGTTAGCAGCGGTGGGAAGGAGTGCTGTCGTCTGGAACCTGAACATGGTGGGTTTCCGGAAGCTCTGTCTGGGTGGAGTTTATTTCGCAAGAGTTAAACTTTATATTTATTCATTTTCCCACACTTTTCAAAGCATTAAAAGGATTTTTCATTTTCAAAAGAACTTTTCAAGAAAGTGACATGCATCTTTAGATAAGATTTCTCTAATGTTTTTCTATACGTATTCTTTGTTGTGTGCATGTATGTACGTAGTGTCTATGTGTTGTATGCTCATGTATGTGTGTACCTCTGCACGCACCTAGAGGCCAGAAAGGGACAGGTGTCCTGATCTAGTTAGTGCCTTCCCCCTTATTCCTTTGAAATAAGGTCTCACGCTGAGCCTGACTCTAGGCTGGCAACCAGTGAGCCTCAGTGATTCCCCCGTCTCGGCCTCCCTCGGCACTGGGGTCCTGGGTACACACAGTCACATCCGGCTTTTGATGTAGATGCTGGAATCTGAACCCAGGTCTTCATGTTTACACAGCAAGAAAGCAAGCTTTCCTACTGAACCAACTCTAGCTCCTGTCTCAGAATTGTTTTTTTACATTGTGTGTGTGTGTGTGTGTGTGTGTGTGTGTGTGTGTGTGTGTGTGGTGATGGACAGAGGACAATCAGTGGGTCCTGGGGATTGAACTCGCATCGTCAGTCTTGCTGGCAAGTGTCTTTACCCACTGAGCCATCTTGCTGGTCCTCCTCAGATATTTTGGCAACTTCCAAATAGATGCTCTTCCTGCCTTCTAGAGTTTGTGGTTGTAATTTAATAGCTGGATGCCAGCTATCCTTCACCCTGTCCTCCACAGAGTCAAGACACAGGTTGTTCCACCCATCGACTATAAGCTGAATATAATTGCTGAGCGCTCCTGTGGAGAAGTACGGACTCTGTGCCAGACACTAGCTTGGGTCTTGGTCCACCCTTGTCTAGTGGATCCATGGATGAAATCTGCCTTCAATATTTTCATTCACTCTGGCTTGGTGTCCTAACCATCTCTTTTATTACACCCTCTTCAGCACCCTCGGGTCCTCCCTGCCTTCCTCCAGTCCAGCCCAAAGCTGAGGCTGAGGCTATTTACTAACTTGGGAAGCCACCCTGGGTGGGGAGATGTTCTGTGTGTGGATGTACCTGATGGCCAATGTGTGCAAATGTATGTGTGAGTGTGTGTGTGTGTGTGTGTGTGTGTGTGTGTTTGTGTGTGTGTGTGTGTGTGTGTGTACTTGTGGAGGTCAGAGGTCAATCTTGGCCACTCTACAGGATGACTTTCTACTCTTTTGGAGACAGGGTCTCTCCCCGTCCAGGAGTTCATCAACTTGGCTGGGCCTGCTGCCTAGCAAGCCCCAGGGATCACTGCTAGGAGCACAAGTGTGGGCCACAGTTTTGTTTCATTTTGTTTTTTTAGACAGGGTCTCCCTGCAGCCCCACCTGTCCTGGGACTCACTATGTAGACCAGGCTGGCAGAGATCTGTCTGCCTCCCAAGTTCTGGGATTAAAGATGTGCACCACCACGCCTGGCTGTGGTACAGCTTTTTAAATGTTAGGGCTCATGGGGCTGGAGAGATAGCCTAGCGGTTAAGAGTGCCAACTGCTCTTGCAGAGGACCCGGGTTCGATCCCCAGCACCCACATGGTGGTTGAGAACCGTCTGTATCTCCAATTCCAGGAGAACTCCAGTTCCAGGGGAATCCGACACCCTCTTCTGACCTCCGCGGCATTGCACGACATGGGTGCACAAACCTACATACAGACAGTACATTCATACACATAGAAAATAAATTAAAAAACAAATAACAATAAATAAATGTTAGGGCTCAAACTCAGTCTTTGTGTTTGCTAAGTTGGCACTTTACCAACTGAGCTATGTTCCCAAGCCCTAGTGTGGCATTCTGGGTGAATCCACACACTAGCATGTAGTGCACAGTTATCTGGGGCTGTAGGCCATCAGTCCTTTGTTCCACACCCTGGGTCATATTCTGTCTCCATCCTAGAGCTGTATCCCTGTGGCTGGGGCTGGCTGGGGCTGTCCTGTGCATTGTGGCAGTTTAGTGCCCTCCTTAGGTCCACTTCAACAGTCCCTCCCAACACCACCCAACCATGACCACAGCCATCTTCACACACTGCCAATATCCTCTCAGGAACAAGTCTGCTGCTTTGTAACCACTATGCTAAACTAATCTTATGTCCATAACTTTAAAACAATCCAGGGGGTGAGATAGCTCAGTGGGTAAGGGTAGTTGCCTCACAAGCCTGCTGATCTGAGTTCGGTCCCAGGAACAGAAGAGCACGAATTCTGCAAGGTTGTCATCTGATCTAAACACCTGCACCCCCTCCACCACACACACACACACACACACACACACACACACACACACTAATAATAAATTATTTCAATTTTTCTTAAATTCTCTTTTCCTTCCTACTGTATAAAGCCCTGCTCCCAAAGAGCTGACGCTCCACAATGTGTTGGCCTTACGTTGCTTGAATATATTCAGGAACTTCTTTCTGTTCCTCTTCACCACGGAAAGCCGGAGAACGATGAAGAAAAGCAGGAACAGCAAGATGGCTGATGTCAGTGCCAGGAGTATGGTGACGGCCTGTGGGGAGTGCCCTTCTTCAAGAGCAAGAGGAGGCATGCACAGAGTCTTTATCCGACAAGCTGGTCTGCGTCTATACTTGAGCTATGAACGCCTGCGCCCAGGGCACCTCTAACCCCACAGCTTATAAACTTAGATGACTTTACTGATTTTGTGTGTGTGTGTGTGTGTGTGTGTGTGTGTGTGTGTTTCTTCTGTTTTGCTTTTGAAGCAGGGTCTCAGGTATCCCAGGTTAGCCTCAAACTCCATATCTAGCTGAGGATGGCCTTGAACTCCTGATTCTCCTGCCTGTACTTCCAAAGTGCTGGAATTATGGGTATGTATCATCACCCCCAGTGTACACAGCGCTGGAACACAAACCCAGGGCTTTTCGGAATGCTGCCCAAGCACTCTGCCGAATGAGTCCCATTCTGAGTTCTAGATCTAGATGAGTTTTAAAAGAACCCAAATAAACCAGGCGTGGTGGCACACGCCTTTAATCCTAGCCCTTGGGAGGCAGAGGCAGACGGATCTTTGTGAGTTCAAGGCCAACCTGGTCTACAGAGTGAGTTCCAGGACAGCTAAGGCTACAGGGAGACCCTGTCTCAAAAAGACTAAATAAATAAATAAATAAAATAAAAGAACCCAAATAGAATGATTTTCCTAGAAGTATCAAAGTCACCCAGTCTCAAAGAGACAGTTTGGGGCACTGATTATTGGTGTAAATTGATTAATAATCCCCAAGAATAAACAGTAGGGACCTAGTGGACAGTACCTCAGAGTTGCCTGCTGTGGGTAGAGAATATGAGACACCCCCCCACACAATGCCAAAGGCACTGACCTATGATCAGGGTAGACATCGCACATTCATTTGATCTTTTTTAAGACAGGGTGGCACTGTGTAGCCCAGGCTGGGTTGGAACGTGACAGTCCTCCTGCCTCAGCCTCTACAGTAGTGAGACTCCAGGCCTGTGGCCCCACACTTTGTCATGCACTTTTACTTAATGGCAACACTAGCTCCCTGGTCTCTCTCTGGAGCAGGCGGTGCGGTGGTGGTGGTGGTGGTGGTGGTGGTGGTGGTGGTGGTGGTGAAGTACCTGAAGACAAGATGGAAGAGGCGGGGCCACAGACCACATCACTGTCCTTGGTCCCAATACTGAGCACAATCTTTCCAGCCAGAGAACAGCTTATTTGGGATAAGAAAAGAAAATTGGATGATTAATTTAGGCACAGAGGAACCCAGTGAAAACCTCTGATATTTGTCACCCAGTGTAGCCACCAAGTGACAAATGTAAGCAGCCCTGGGCTCACAGGCAGCGGCAGATAGTGCAGAATGTTCCACAGGGCTGGCCTCATCCAGTTTCCCCTGGGCTTTGAGGTGCCACACAGTGGTACCATCAGGGTAAGGAGCCATGTGAGCTCTGTCTTGTTCCAGGACATGTCAGCCTGTGCCCCTCGACTTGTCTCTCAACCCTCTTCCCAAATTGCTTGCTCATGACTGGCTTGAGCACACAAGTAAATTCAATAAAGCTTAAAGGTTCTAGCATGGCATCAGACAAAGTGGGTGTGAGCCCTGGGCCTGTCACTCTACAGTATGACCTTCAGCAGGTTATGAGGTCGCTCTGAGTCTCAGGCTTCTCATCTGCTCCAAAAGGAGCTGTGCTCCCAGGACTGGGATGAAAGCAAATGCAGGGGTTCTGGGAACATGCTTTCACATGTCCGACATCCTCAGTGCATGGAAGCTACTGTCACCATCTTCCCTGTCACCATAATGGTCATGGCTACCACCATCATCACGGTCATCACTATCACAACCATCACCACCATAACCTTTGTCATCATTATCACCATCACCATCACCATCACCATAACCATCACCATAGCCATAACCATCACCACCATCACCACCAACACCATCATCACCACCATCACCATCACCACTACCATCACCATTACCATCATCCATCATCATCACCATCACCATCACCATCATTCTCTTCATCTCCATCACCAACACCAACACCATCATCACCATCACCATCACCACCACCACCACCACCATAATCACCACCATCACCATTATCACCATTGTCACCATCACCATCACCACCACTATCACCATCACCATCACTCCCTTTATCACCATCTCCACCACCATCATCATCATCATCATCATCACCATCACCATCACCATCATCCCCTTCATCTCCATTACCATCACCATCACCACCACTATCACCATCACCATCACCACCACTATCACCATCACTATCACCCTCACCATCACTACCACCATCACCATCACCACCACTATCACCATCACCATCATCACCATCATCATCACCATCACCATCATCATCACCATTGTCACCATCACCACCATCACCACCACTAGCCACCACCATCTTCATCTCCATCACCACCACTTATCACCATCATCATCACCATCACCACCACCATCACCATCACCATCATCCCCTTCATCTCCATCAGCATCACCACCACCACCATCACCACCACTATCACTACCACCATCACCATCACCACCATCAATGCTGATGTGTTTTTCTTGCCTCTAGAGCTCTGTTCACCATTTTTCCATGCATACTCACTTGAATATTCCTATCAGTTTAAGGTAAAAGACCTTTTTAAAAAAATATTCTAATCTGGGGGCTGGAGAGATGGCTCAGTGGTTAGGCGTACCAACTGCTCTTGCAGAATACCTGGGTTTGATTCCTAGCACTCACATGGCAGCTAAGAACCATCTTTAAGCTGGGAGTGGTAGAATACGCCTTTAATCCTAGCACTTGGGAGGCAGAGGCAGACAGATCTCAGTGAGTTCAAGGCCAGCCTGCTCTACATAGCAAGCTCCAGGCCAGCTGGGACTAAAGGGAGACTCTGAGGGGAAAACAAACAAACAAAGATTAAAAACAAAGCAAAAAAAAAAAAAAAGTAGGCTGGACATGGGCCAGAGGAGCCAGCCAGTAGGCAGTGCTCCTGCACAGCCTCTGGCTTCAGCTCCTGCCTCGATTCCTGCCCTGAGTTCCTGCTCTGATAATCCTCAGTGAGGATCATCACTTGGAAGCTGTAAAATGAAACAAACCTGTTTCTTCCCATGTTGGTTTCGGTCACCATTATGTATATGTATGTGTGTTTGTGTGTGTATGTATTGCCTGCATGTGTAAATGCATTCATGTTCAGTGCCCAAGGAGGTCAGAAGAGGGCATCTGAGCCTCTGGAACTGGAGTTACAGACAGTTGTTAGCCACCATATGGGATTCAAACCTGGGTCCTCTGCAAAATCAGTTAGGGCTCTTAACCACTGAGCCATCTGTCCAGTACCTTGGTTAGTATTTATCGCAGCAACAGAAAGCCAACTAGAACACCCATCACGTTTCCTCTGCTGCCTCCCACCCAAGAGAGCAACCAAGAAGTACTTTCCCATAACCACCCACCCAGCTGCTATTCCTAGTTCCCAGTAGGGGATCAGCCAACTATAGGTCAGGCCAGCAGCTCAGGGAGGTGAGAGTTCTTCCTGCCCAGGTCAAAGGTGAAAACCCTCTGAGTACTGAGGGGAAGTGGCTCTATGAAGTGGCCCTAGCCCCCAAGAACTATTTTTTTCTTCTTCTTCTTTCTTTTCCTTCTTTCTCTTTTCTTGTCAAGACAGGATTTTGCTATGTAACCTCAGGCTGGCCTCAAACACATGATTCTCTTGCCGCTGCCTCCTAAATGCTGAGATTATCAGCCTGTACACAACATCTAGGACCATTATTAAAGCCCTTCCCTGTAGCCTCTATCAATAGACCAAAAGCCCCAAGCTTCTTAATTTCCCCAGAGAGCTTCCAGGAACTCTGGCCAACAGTTTCAAATGCAAACACAATTTGTCTCTCAAGCAGGGAACAGGCAGCAGGGAAAGAAAACACAAAAAGAAAGAAGACAGCTGTGGCCTCCACTACCCGAAGGAACTCTGCAACACCAACTGTCTGTTTACTGAAAAGTGCCTCCCCAAAAGTGCTTCTCCCAGGGCCTCAGCACCACTGAGGATGGGTGCAGGGACAGGAGCCACAGGCAGTAGCTAAGTCTGAAGGGTAAAGGAGGTTCACAGTTCCTCAGAGAGGGTTAGTGAGTGCCAAATCTGTGGAAAAGACCCAGACTCCCAGAAGAGGGCACTATTCTTGGCTTCTTCTACAAGTGGGCTTTCACCGAGTATGTCTGAACATACAGCTCCCAGAGCTGAACCTTTCTTTAGCCAAGGTCTTTGTAGGGTGGAAAGTTCACCACACACCCGGAGAAACAGCCTCTTAAGGAATCATGGCATCGTGATAAGCTCTCAGGATCCACATATGGATGGGAAGAGAAGGATCAGGGAAGGGGGCAGGGAGGCTACAATGTGCTGCACTGCAGTCGTCCCCATCCCCATGGAAACACAAGCCAGGATCCTCCAATTAACGCAATTCATAGAAAGGGAAGAAATAAAAGGGAAAGGTCCTATTTTTGAGCTCCCTTATTTAGGGTATAGCACAGGGTAGCCACTGAACAACATGGAATCAGATTTAAATACCAAGACTTTTAGCATTTCAACCACCAAGGAGCTTAGTGATCCAGTCACCAACCACCGGCTAGGTGTGTACCATTTTAGGCACTTAGAGTACAGCAGGAAAGGAAACAAATACAGCCCTGCGCTTGTATTTGTGAGGAGACTCCCACTCAGTGGCACTGGAAAAAACATAACCCTGAGCAAACTGTATAAAGCACAGAGCTAAAGGGACAGGCATACACAGAGGCATGTGTGGAAGTGGCGGGATTGGGACAGGCCCGATGAAGAGCCAGGACTGAGTGCTAGCTGGGAGTGTGGGAGAAATCAGGAGCACATTAAGGCCTTGATAGCATCTTCACAGCTCAGGTGTCTGTCATCCTCATGACAGCTGATCTTGGATCCCCAGCCTATGCCTTTTCTCTCTGAACACTTTGTTGTTGTTGTTGTTTTTTTATATAATAATTTTTAATTTTATTTTATTTATTTTTGTATGTGTATGAGTGTACTGTCTGCATGTAGGTTTGTGCACCCGTGTGGTGCAACGCCGCGGAGGTCAGAAGAGGGTGTCGGATTCCCCTGGAANTCATAGCCCAAGACCCCTTCTTCCCTAGGTTGAAAAAGAGAGAGAGAGAGAGAGAGAGAGAGAGAGAGAGGAGAGAGAGAACAAGAGAGTGGTAGATGGGCTCAGTGGATCAAGTGTTTATCACACAAATATCAAGATCCCAGATCCACATAACAGCTGGTCATGGCGGGCAGCTCCCTGTGATCCCAGTACTCCAGGGGCAGGGACAGGGGTTCTCCCAGAGGAAGCTGGCTAGCTGGACTAGATGATCAATGAGCTCTGGGTCTGACTGAGAGACCCTGACCTCATAGATAACTGACAGTAACTCTGCCTTCATACATGCATTATATGCCAACACACATGTCAACAGCATACACAAGGCATGCACACACCATTCATAAATTTACTTAAAACAACCCACCACAAAAACATGTATTTGTATATACTGAGAGCCAGAGAGACATAAAAAAATAATAAGAAAGAAGAAAAAAGAAGAAAGAAAGCAAATATCATTTGTAATGCCTCAAACCAGACAAACAGTATCCACCAGTGTCAAAATGAGTTAACAGTGACACAGACACTGTAATGGAACTGGATTACAATGACCTCAACCCGTGAGCAGTCTGGAAGACATGGTACTAAGAACAAGTGGGAGGGCACAGAAAGATGCAGTGTGGGTCCCACCAGATGACGCACACCAGCAGTTAAATGAAATTATGCAGCTGAGATCGGAAGAAGAGTCAGGAAGTGGAGACCTTGAAGATCTAGATGTGGTTAGCAGCGGTGGGAAGGAGTGCTGTCGTCTGGAACCTGAACATGGTGGGTTTCCGGAGCTCTGTCTGGGTGGAGTTTATTTCGCAAGAGTTAAACTTTATATTTATTCATTTTCCCACACTTTTCAAAGCATTAAAAGGATTTTTCATTTTCAAAAGAACTTTTCAAGAAAGTGACATGCATCTTTAGATAAGATTTCTCTAATGTTTTTCTATACGTATTCTTTGTTGTGTGCATGTATGTACGTAGTGTCTATGTGTTGTATGCTCATGTATGTGTGTACCTCTGCACGCACCTAGAGGCCAGAAAGGGACAGGTGTCCTGATCTAGTTAGTGCCTTCCCCCTTATTCCTTTGAAATAAGGTCTCACGCTGAGCCTGACTCTAGGCTGGCAACCAGTGAGCCTCAGTGATTCCCCCGTCTCGGCCTCCCTCGGCACTGGGGTCCTGGGTACACACAGTCACATCCGGCTTTTGATGTAGATGCTGGAATCTGAACCCAGGTCTTCATGTTTACACACGAAGAAAGCAAGCTTTCCTACTGAACCAACTCTAGCTCCTGTCTCAGAATTGTTTTTTTTACATTGTGTGTGTGGTGTGTGTGTGTGTGTGTGTGTGTGTGGTGTGTGTGTGTGGTGGGGACGAGGACAATCAGTGGGTCCTGGGGATTGAACTCGCATCTCAGTCTTGGTGGCAAGTGTCTTTACCCACTGAGCCATCTTGCTGGTCCTCAGATTTTTGCCACTTCCAAATAGATGCTCTTCCTGCCTTCTAGAGTTTGTGGTTGTAATTTAATAGCTGGATGCCAGCTATCCTTCACCCTGTCCTCCACAGAGTCAAGACACAGGTTGTTCCACCCATCGACTATAAGCTGAATATAATTGCTGAGCGCTCCTGTGGAGAAGTACGGACTCTGTGCCAGACACTAGCTTGGGTCTTGGTCCACCCTTGTCTAGTGGATCCATGGATGAAATCTGCCTTCAATATTTTCATTCACTCTGGCTTGGTGTCCTAACCATCTCTTTTATTACACCCTCTTCAGCACCCTCGGGTCCTCCCTGCCTTCCTCCCGTCCCGCCCAAAGCTGAGGCTGAGGCTATTTACTAACTTGGGAAGCCACCCTGGGTGGGGAGATGTTCTGTGTGTTGGATGTACCTGGGCCAAATGTGTGCAAATGTATGTGTGAGTGGTGTGTGTGTTGTGTGTGTGTGTGTGGTGTTGTGTGTGTGTGTGTGTGTGTGTGTACTTGTGGAGGTCAGAGGTCAATCTTGGCCACTCTACAGGATGACTTTTCTCTCTTGGAGACAGGGTCTCTCCCGTCCAGGGTTCATCCACTTGGCTGGGCTGCTGCTAGCAAGCCCCAGGGATCACTGCTAGGAGCACAAGTGTGGGCCACAGTTTGTTTCATTTTGTTTTTTTAGACAGGGTCTCCCTGCAGCCCCACCTGTCCTGGGACTCACTTGTAGACCTAGGTGGCAGCAGATCTGTCTGCTCCTAGTTCTGGGATTAAAGAGTCATACACCACCAAGCTGGCTGTGGTACAGCTTTTTAAATGTTAGGGCTCATGGGGCTGGAGAGATGCCTAGCGGTTAAGAGTGCCAACTGCTCTTGCAGAGGACCCGGGTTCGATCCCCACACCACATGGTGGTTGAGAACCGTCTGTATCTCCAATTCCAGGAGAACTCCAGTTCCAGGGGAATCCGACACCCTCTTCTGACCTCCGCGGCATTGCACGACATGGTGCACAAACCTACATACAGACAGTACATTCATACACATGAAAAAAATTAAAAAACAAAATAACAATAAATAATGTTAGGGCTCAAACTCAGTCTTTGTGTTTGCTAAGTTTGGCACTTTACCAACTGAGTATGTTCCCAAGCCCTAGTGTGGCATTCTGGGTGAATCCACACACTAGCATGTAGTGCACAGTTATCTGGGGCTGTAGGCCATCAGTCCTTTGTTCCACACCCTGGGTCATATTCTGTCTCCATCCTAGAGCTGTATCCCTGTGGCTGGGGCTGGCTGGGGCTGTCCTGTGCATTGTGGCAGTTTAGTGCCCTCCTTAGGTCCACTTCAACAGTCCCTCCCAACACCACCCAACCATGACCACAGCCATCTTCACACACTGCCAATATCCTCTCAGGAACAAGTCTGCTGCTTTGTAACCACTATGCTAAACTAATCTTATGTCCATAACTTTAGAAACAATATCAGGGGGTGAGTAGCTCAGTGGGTAAGGGTAGTTGCCTCACAAGCCTGCTGATCTGAGTTCGGTCCCAGGAACAGAAGAGCACGAATTCTGCAAGGTTGTCATCTGATCTAAAACACTGCACCCCCTCCACCACACACACAACACACACACACACCACACACCACACACACTAATAATAAATTATTTCAACTTTTCTTAAATTCTTTTTCCTTCCTACTGTATAAACCCTGCTCCCAAAGAGCTGACGCTCCACAATTTGTTGGCCTTACGTTGCTTGAATATATTCAGGAACTTCTTTCTGTTCCTCTTCACCACGGAAAGCCGGAGAACGATGAAGAAAAGCAGGAACAGCAAGATGGCTGATGTCAGTGCCAGGAGTATGGTGACGGCCTGTGGGGAGTGCCCTTCTTCAAGAGCAAGAGGAGGCATGCACAGAGTCTTTATCCGACAAGCTGGTCTGCGTCTATACTTGAGCTATGAACGCCTGCGCCCAGGGCACCTCTAACCCCACAGCTTATAAACTTGATGACTTTATGATTTTGTGTGTGTGTGTCGTGTGTGTGTGTGTGTGTGTGTTTCTTCTGTTTTGCTTTTGAAGCAGGGTCTCCGGTATATCCCAGGTTAGCCTCAAACTCCATATCTAGCTGAGGATGGCCTTGAACTCCTATTTCTCCTGCCTGTACTTCCAATGTGCTGGAATTTGGGTTGTATCATCACCCCCAGTGTACACAGCGCTGGAACACAAACCCAGGGCTTTTCGGAATGCTGCCCAAGCACTCTGCCGAATGAGTCCCATTCTGAGTTCTAGATCTAGATGAGTTTTAAAAGAACCCACATACAACATCGTGGTGGCACACGCCTTTAATCCTGCCCTTGGGAGGCAGAGGCAGACGGATCTTTGTGGTTCAAGGCCAACCTGGTCTACAGGTGAGTCCAGGACAGCTAGGCTACAGGGAGACCCTGTCTCAAAAAGACTAAATAAAAAATAAATATAAAAATAAGAACCCAAATAGAAGAATCCGAGTAAGTGAGCAAAGGCCACCAGTCGCAAAGAGACAGTTTGGGGCACTGATTATTGGTGTAAATTGATTAATAATCCCCAAGAATAAACAGTAGGGACCTAGTGGACAGTACCTCAGAGTTGCCTGCTGTGGGTAGAGAATATGAGACACCCCCCCACACAATGCCAAAGGCACTGACCTATGATCAGGGTAGACATCGCACATTCATTTGATCCTTTTTAAGGACAGGGTGGCACTGTGTAGCCCAGGCTGGGTTGGAACGTGACAGTCCTCCTGCCTCAACCTCACAGTAGGGACTCCAGGCCTGTGGCCCACACTTTGTCATGCACTTTTACTTAATGGCAACACTAGCTCCCTGGTCTCTCTCTGGAGGCAGGGGGTGCGGTTGTGGTGGTGGTGGTGGTGGTGTGGTGGTGGTGGTTGGTGAAGTACCTGAAGACAAGATGGAAGAGGCGGGGCCACAGACCACATCACTGTCCTTGGTCCCAATACTGAGCACAATCTTTCCAGCCAGAGAACAGCTTATTTGGGATAAGAAAAGAAAATTGGATGATTAATTTAGGCACAGAGGAACCCAGTGAAAACCTCTGATATTTGTCACCCAGTGTAGCCACCAAGTGACAAATGTAAGCAGCCCTGGGCTCACAGGCAGCGGCAGATAGTGCAGAATGTTCCACAGGGCTGGCCTCATCCAGTTTCCCCTGGGCTTTGAGGTGCCACACAGTGGTACCATCAGGGTAAGGAGCCATGTGAGCTCTGTCTTGTTCCAGGACATGTCAGCCTGTGCCCCTCGACTTGTCTCTCAACCCTCTTCCCAAATTGCTTGCTCATGACTGGCTTGAGCACACAAGTAAATTCAATAAAGCTTAAAGGTTTCAGCATGGCAAAGACAAAGTGGGTGTGAGGCCTGGGCCTGTCACTCTACAGTATGACCTTCAGCAGGTTATGAGGTCGCTCTGAGTCTCAGGCTTCTCATCTGCTCCAAAAGGAGCTGTGCTCCCAGGACTGGGATGAAAGCAAATGCAGGGGTTCTGGGAACATGCTTTCACATGTCCGACATCCTCAGTGCATGGAAGCTACTGTCACCATCTTCCCTGTCACCATAATGGTCATGGCTACCACCAGAGTCATCAGGGCAACACGATGCACAACCAGCAACAACATGAACACTGTTGCACATGGCACATCAGATACCATCACCGCTCCAATACACACCAGCACCACGAAGCAAAAACCACGAACACACCAGACCCACCAACACCACAAACCACATGACAGAACCATGACCACACCAGCATAACATCACCAAATCACCATAGCATCCAGCACACACCAAAACAAAACATCAACACCAGCATAACACCAAATAGTCACACCATACCATCACCATCAACCATCAATCCACACATCACCATCACTCCCTTTATCACCATCTCCACCACCATCATCATCCTCATCACATTCACACCTCACCATCACCATCATCCCCTCATCTCCATTACCATCACCATCACCACCACTATCACCCCCTCACATCACCACCACTATCACCATCACTATCACACTCACCACACTACCACCACTACCTCACACCATCATCACCATCACCCATCATCCATCACATCACCATCACCATCATCTCACCATTGTCACCATCACCACCATCACCACCACTAGCCACCACCATCTTCATCTCCCTCACCACCACTTATCACCCATCATCATCACAATCACCACACCACCATCACCTCACCATCATCCCCTTCATCTCCATCAGCATCACCACCACCACCATCACCACCACTATCACTACCACCATCACCATCACCCCACACAATGCTGATGTGTTTTTCTTGCCTCTAGAGCTCTGTTCACCATTTTTCCATGCATACTCACTTGAATATTCCTATCAGTTTAAGGTAAAAGACCTTTTTAAAAAAATATTAATCTGGGGGCTGGAGAGATGGCTCAGTGGTTAGGCACCAACTGCTTTGCAGATACCTGGGTTTGATTCCTAGCACTCACATGGCAGCTAAGAACCATCTTTAAGCTGGGAGTGGTAGAATACGCCTTTAATCTAGCACTTGGGAGGCAGAGGCAGACAGATCTCAGTGAGTTCAGGCCAGCCTGCTCTACATAGCAAGCTCCCGGCCAGCTGGGACTAAAGGAGACTCTGTCTCAAGAAGACAAAAAAAAAAAAAAAAAAGACAAAAAAATTTCTAATCTGTTACCCATCAGCACATTTGTAAAGCATTATAAATATGTAACTATAATAATAAAATTTATTTTTTTACTAAGAAAACCAAACAGAAAAAGACTGCAGGCATATAACATGTGAGGCACTTTTAAAGTTTTATCAGAGTTGGCAGCCCACATGACTGTCAATTGGCCTTCCCAGTCTCTGCGTGTGACTTCCACATCCAGACCACTGCTGTTCTGGGTAAGTGTCATGTGAGCCAGTGCCCACCACAGAGCCTGCTGCTAATCTCAGCTGACTGCAGTGGCCAGCACAACCACGTGTATATCACATGCCACCTCCATGATGGAACTGGGCACCTGAGAAGAGTCGCCGTGAGGGAAGATGAGAAAGGAGAGGAAAATGGGGCAGGAGACCCGCTGAGAGGGACCTGCAGAGAGGGACCCGCTGAGAGGGACCTGCTGAGAGGGACCCACTGAGAGGCAGGTGTAGGAGTTCAACTACAGACCTGCTCTGGACACCCCAGCATGTGTTCTGAGGAAACACCCACTTTTGTATAAGTCACTGTAAGCTCACAGGGTTTCCACACTGCCAAGGGGTGTGATACTGTAGTCTACATTTGATTGATGGCCTTTTTTGTCTGTTAGTTTGGATTTTAGATCCTTTATTTTAGAAACAAGATGAAAATATATACATACTTTTGGCCGGGCATCATGGCACACACCTTTAATCCTCTCACTTGGGAGGCAGATGGATTTCTGTGAGGTCAAGGCCAGCCTGGTCTACTAGTGAGTCCCAGGACAGTCAGAGCTACTGTCTCAAAAAGACAAAAAAAAAAAAGAAAGAAAAGAAAATATATACATACTTTGTCCAGGGTCGACAGCTGCCACCTTCCAGGTTATTAAATGTTCCAAAGGGACAGAATCTACAACCTTAAAGAAAAATTAAATCAAGAATAAGTGGACTGGGCATGGTGACACATGCCTTTAATCCCAGCAGAGGCAGGTGGATCTCTGTGTGATGGGGGCCAGCCTGGTCTATGTAGTAAGTTTGAGGCCAACTGTGGCTACAGGGAGACCCCATCTCAAAAAGACTAAAAGGTAGGAGAGGGTCTATTTGGGAGTTGCCAAAAATATCTGAAGATGACTGGCAAATATCAGTGGGTAAAGGTACTTGCCAGCAAGACCAATGACCTGAGTTCAATCCCCAGGACCCATGTGGAGGAAGGTGAGAGCCGGGCCTCACTGATTGTCCTTTGACCACCACAGACAAACACATACATACACAGACACACAGAGATATGCACACAGTGTTGATTGCTTAATTTTCAAAGACTTATTTTTAATTTTATTTCTGTGTGTGTGTGTGTGTGTGTGTGTATGTGTGTGTGTGTGTGTTCACATGAGTGCAGGAGGCCAAGAGAAGGCTTCAGATGCCCTGGAACTAGAGTTCCAGGCAGTTGTGAGCTCCTTAACATATTTGTTGGGAACTGAACTCAGGTCTTCTGCAAGAACATCAACTACTCTTAACCACTGAGCCATTTCTCAGCTCCTGTTTAATGATATTTGAAACAAAACCTCGAGATTGCTCAATTTTAATCTAATTATACCATAAGCTACCACATATATTTAAAATGTGTGAAAATACACGATTCTGATGATGTCCTGATTTTCAAATGATCTCCACTTATGGAAACACAACAGAAATATGGTTTTGTTAATTTAAACCTAAAAACAATGCTTGGCATTAATGTCACATACTTCAATCTCTGGCCTGTTGCTTTTCACTTTAAGGTTCACTTTAAGCAGTGTAAGGAACGTGTCTCCATCACAAACTTGGGCTGACTGGAAAAAGAACAAAACCTACCGCCTTTTGTTAATTCTTGGCCTTTCTTGCAATCTTCTTCACACCTGCTGCAGCTGGGCTCCAAGCAGTGGTATCCCTGGATGCATTCACACTCGGCATTGCTGGTTGGGGAGCAAGGCTTCTTGACCCTGAAATAACCTACAAACCCCAGCACTATTTTACCCTTAGCCTGCAATTACCAAGAGTATATCTGTGTTCGGCAGTAAACAATAAACGCACATCTACGCTTGTTCTGCTTATAGTGTTTCCCCACGACTAGATGGTCATGTTTACTTTTTATTTATTTTGTTATTTTTTAAATAGAAACTCATTACGTAGCCCGGCCTGGCCTCTAACTCAGAATCCTCCTGCCTCAGTCTCCAAGTCCTGAATTACAGGCATGTGCCGTCACATCTGGCTTAGATGATTTCCTTTTCAGCCTCCATAGAGCTATCTTTATGCTTCACTCATTAAAGCTTTTCTTAGGTTGGGGCTCTAGCTCGGCTGGTGGGGTGCTCGCCTAGCATGCGCAAAGCTCTGGGTTTGGCCCACACCACTGTGCAAACTACATGTGGCAGTGCATGTGTGGAGTTTCAGCATTTGGGCAGGAAGGTGGAAGGTGCAAGTGGAAGACTAAAGGAGACCCTGTCTAAAAAAAAATCCTCTTTCCGGGCGTGGTGGTGCACGCCTTTAATCCTAGCACTTGGGAGGCAGAGGCAGGCAGATCTTTGTGAGTTCAAGGCCAGCCTGGTCTACATAGTGAGTTCCAGGACAGCTGGGGCTACAGGGAGACCCTGTCTCGAAAAGATAAAAAAAAAAAAATCCTCTCATGTTAAAGAGTATTTCCTCTAATACTTAAAAAGCTCAACAAAAATGCTTGCTATCCCAGGAAATAATTTTGCTACAGCTGCCAGGGGACAGAGGTCAGCGTTTATAGGTTGGTAACAAATAGGAAACAAAAACTTATCTCCTCCCAGTGGTCTTCCAGATAAAGGAACCCGAGTAAAAATACATGTTCATGCTGGGGAGGCTAATGAGGAGAGCCACAACTTTGAGGCTAGCGTGGGCAACATAGCGAGATCCTGTCTCCAACAGACAGACATATGGACAGACAGACGTACCTGCACACTGACGGCAAGGGATACAGTACTGCTGTCCACTCGTGCTGGAGTAAGTGCTTGAAGGACATGGAGGACAAACGAGTTTGTTTTTCTTACAGAAAGTACCTGAAAGAGGTTTAACAGGCATTCATGTTTGAAGATGTACAACCATCCCACAAAGCATCATGAAGCTTACTAGAAAAATCCAAGTGGCTGGAGAGATGGCTCAGTGATTAAGAGCACCAACTACTCTTGCAGAGGACCCGGGTTCAATTCCAAGCACCCGCATGGTGGCTAAGAACCCTCTTTAACTCCAGTTCCAGGAGAATACCACACCCTCTTCTGACCTCCACAGCATTGCACGACAGGGTGCACCTACATACATGCAGACAGTACTCTCATATACATTAAATAAAAAACTTTTTTAAAGAGTATTGAAAAATCCAAATAAAAGCACGATTTGTTTTCAAGACATCACAGTGATAGACATTGTTTACTTGATGGATTATTTAAGATTATGTGTTTGTAGGATTACCCTTGGCAGAACCAAACAATTAGAAATGTTGTAAAGGGGGCTGGAGAGATAGCCTAGTGGTTAAGAGCACCAACTGCTCTTGTAGAGGACCCAGGTTCGATCCCCAGCACCCACATGGCAGCTAAGAACCGTCTGTAATTCCAATTCCAGGAGAACTCCAGTTCCAGGGGAATCTGACACCCTCTTCTGACCTCCGCAGAATTGCATGACACGACACGGGTGCACAAACCTACATACAGACAGTACATTCATACACATACAAAAATAAATAAAATTTAAAAAAAAAGAAATGTTGTAAGGAAGAGACCAAGAGAAGAAAATCCTGATCGATTGAATAAGACAGTAATTCCTCCAGAACGACCCACTAAGGAGAAACACCACAGTGCTCAGGGCGCACCAAGGTCCAAGAGTCCCACTATAAGGCTGCTTTCTCCTGCTGCTACCTGCTTGCTCCTGGGTGCTGCATGCACAGGATTTTGCACACAAAGCTAACCTTTCAGAATGTCTTGCCTTGTGCCACCTACTGCTCTGAGCCTGTCATGGGACCCTTCCCACCAATCCTATGAAATAGCTTCTGTGATTATTCCCAGATGGCAGCATTGAGGTACAGAGACTAAATGACATAGCTGGGCTCTCACAGCCAGGGTGTAGTATTCAATGAGTTTACAAGTGAGGGGGCTGGAGAGATGGCTCAGTAGTTACGAGCATTGGCTATTCTTGCAGAAGACCTGGGTTGGAATCCCAGCACCCACAAGGCGGCTAACAACCATCTGTAACTCTGCTTCCCAGGGGGATCTGATGCTCTCTTCTGTCTCTGCAGGCACTGTACAACAAGGGTACACTTACACATATGCAATCATAACCCTCATACACATAAAATAAATTTTAAAAAAGGGTTTGCAAGTGAATGATTGAAGATGCTAGGAGTCAGTTCTGGTGCTAAGCTAACTGAACCACGTCTTCACCAAGTCAGAGAATGCACCTGTCACTTTGGTACTTACCAGCCTGACACTTTTCACAGGAATCCTCCCGGCTTTTCACTCCTTCAATACTCCCAACTAACAGCATGGTTACCACCAAGTTGTAACAGACATTTCCCATGACAGAATCTTGAATACAGGAGACACTAGCAAAAGAGATTTCAAAAGAGTTTCAATCAGATAAGCTGGTCTGGGGCTGGATGTGGCTGGAAAGTGGCTCAGTTGGGAGAGTGCTTGCCTATTATATGCAAAGCCCTGGGTTCGATCCCCAATACTGCATAAACCAGATGTGGCAATTCATCCTGTAATCACAGCAGTAAGGTGGTAGAGTCTGGAAGATCAAGAGTTCAAGATCGGCCTCAGCTACATAGTGAGTTCAAGGCTAACCTAGGCTACGTGAGACCCTCCACTCTGCAAATATAGACACTTCCAAGAGTAGGGTAGGTTTTCCTTCCAGAACTATCTATTCAACTGCTCTTTGAACAATTTTAGAGGACCATAACTCAGGGCTCTTAAGGAATAATTAAGACTGGAATGCTGGATCTGGAGAGATGGCTCAGAGGTTAAGAGCACATAACTGTTCTTCAGAAGACTGAGCTCTTATGCCTGGCAGCTAACGACTGCCTGCAACTCCAGCTGTGGGGAATCCAGAACCTCTGGACTCTTACACACACACACACACACACACACACACACACACACACACACAAAATTTAAGAACAAATCTTTTGGGGGTTGGAGAAATAGCTCAGTGGTTAAGAGAACTGACTGCTCTTGCAGAGGACCTGGGTTCGATCCCCAGCACCCACATGGCAGCTGAAACCTGTCCTTAACTCCAGTTCCAGAGGATCCAGTGCTCTCTTCTGACCTCCTCAGGCATTGCATGGCACGATGTCCCTACCTACATGCGAGGAATACACTCACACACATAAAATAAAAATAATAAATAAAAAAGAATAGATTTTTTTTTTTTAGTATTTTTGAGAGTCCCAGCTGTCCTGGAGCTTGCTCTGTAGACCAGGCTGGCCTTGAACTCACAGAGATCTGCCTGCCTCTGCCTCCCCAGTGCTAGGATTAAAGGCATGCACCACCACGCCTGGCAAAAGAATAGATCTTATTAAAAGACGGGAATATTATGAAAAGGCAGCAAATGCACACGAAGTTCTACACAAGGCAGTTGTAACCGACCACCCAGCATTGTGCTCGCCCGCCAAAGCCCAAGTGTGGAGTCTGTGTTCACAAATGCAGAGATAACGGGAGCCAGGAGTTTGGGGACTTTCAGAGAGGACTGGCATTGCCTGCCCTGCAGCAGAGTCCTGACCAGGCGTCCCGCAGGTCCCCTCCCTGGGAGGGGAGTCCCACAGCTTGCTGCTGTGCCCTCTTTGACTGAGCATTTCATTGCTCACCTGTCTCATTAACCCACTATCACATTTTCTTAAGCATAGACCTGGATTTGCCCATTTTGAGATTCAAAGCTTATTAAACACACACACACACACACACACACACACACACACACACTCTGAGGGTGTGGCTCAGCTGGCTGAGTGCTCGCCAAGCATCCACGAGCCCCTTGGTTCCATCCCCAGCACTGCATGAAGCATGGTGCTGCACACCTGTATCTCATCGCTCCTAAGATGGGAGCAGCAGAGTCAGAGATTCAGGGGTTATCCTTGGCTACACAGAGAGTCAAGGCTAGCCTGGACTACATAAGTCCCTATCTCAAAAAAAAAAGCGGGGGGGGCTTCATTTTTCTTGATCTTTATATAGTGGGCTGTTGACTAGAACTTACAAATTAGAAGGGGAAAATAAAAGTCTAGGAATCTGTAATGAGAACAAAATCCATCCTCTCAAATCCCCATCAGCCCCAAGCAGACAAACCTTGTGATCTCAGGACAGGGGAGGACCTTCCACTCTTCGGCTTAGCAGGGGACCTTCCACTCCTCGGCTTAGCGGAGCTCTGCCACTACCTCCCCAGAGCCATAGGTCAAACACAAGGCCTGGTGACTCAACTAGGCGGGGCCTCTTGGGAAATCCCCACAGAGTGCTGTGAAGTGGTTGATCTACTTGCTAACCTCAAAATCTCCAGAGCCCCTGTATCCCCTTGATAAAGTCACTTTAAAACGATTTCTTGGAATCAATTTTCTGCTCTTAAGATATTTCCCAGGCAACTTTGGGAAAAGGATTTGATCACCTACAGCAGTTGTCCATGTCAAAGCTTACAGTGTCCTTAAGCAGGACAGCTGGGGCTACAGGGAGACCCTGTCTCGAAAAGACCAAAAAAAAAAAAAAATTTGGTGACTTGAGGAATGAAAGCAAGTTCTAAATAAAGATCAAAGTTTTGCCATGCATGATCTATAAAAACAGAGGCAAGTGCCTCCTGACCCAGCACTAAACTGTGCTTTAGCAAGTATTAGACAATTTTCAAAGGGACCCTAAAGATGGACCTCCCTGCAGTCATTACTGGGGTGGCCTTATGTGGATGAGAAGGCTGTGTGTCCAGTCTGATGATCAGCAGGACTAGGTTGGAAGTGACTGCTTCTGTATGTGTGAGATTAGGGAGGACAGAGAACCAGCACCCACATGGCAGCTGACAGTCATCCATAACTCCAACTCCGACGCCCCCTTCTGGTCTCCTCAGGCATTGCACACACAGGTGCACTTACATACATGCAGGCAAAACCTGCAGGAGAAAGAAGAGTGAGGAGGGAGAGAATGGAGAGAAGGAAGAGGGAGGAGAAGGGACGGGGTGAAAGGAAGAAGAGGAGAAGGGAGGGGAAGATGAAGAAGGGGATGCTCTGGAGGCTGAGATGGATTCGTGCAGGGATGGGGGGGTGGCACATTGGCCAAGGTGGGAGGGAGGATACCATTGAGAATGGCCAGACTTAGAGGCTCAGGCCTGTGATCTCCTCACTTGGGATTCTGTGGCCGGGGGACCATGAGTTCTGAGTCTTGGGCCAGCCTGCACTATAAAATAAGACCCTGTCCTTTTTAAGCTTTTTTGTTTAATTCAAAATAGATGGACTTTCCTGAAGGATTAAAACAAAAGTCTTTGGATTGAAGAATAGGGGAAAGGAGAAGAGACCTGGTGTTTACTAAACCCTTGTTCACTAAGCACTTTTCACATTTATAGGAGACCTACATGTCACTTCCCTTCTTAGAAACGTCTAGTGCTGTGGCTGCAGGGATGGGTCAGTGGTTACACACCCTTACTGGCTCTTGCAGAGGACTTGAGTTTGGTACCTACATTAGGCAGCTCACAGCCACCTTTAGCTCCAGCTCTAGGGATCTGACACCTTCTTCTGGCTTCTGAAGGTAACTGCGCACGTACACACACACACACAGACACACACAAACACACACACACACAGAGACAGAGAGAGAGAGAGAGAGAGAGAGAGAGAGAAACAGAGAGAGAGACAGAGAGAGAGAGACAGAGAGAGAGAGACAGAGAGAGAGAGAGAGAGAGAGAGAGAGACCAGGACGGTGTTGCACACCTTTAATCCCAGCATTCTGGAGGCAGAGGCAGGTGGATCTCTGTATAATCAAAGCCAGCCTGATCTGCCTAGAAAATTCCAGATTAGCCAGAGCTACATAGTGAACCCAGGTTCTCTGCAAGAGAAACCAGAGCTCTTTAACCACTGAGCCATCTCCCCAGCCCATAAAATCTGTTTAAAAAGGAACCTCCTGTGGCTTCCTGTGCCCACCTAGGGCACAGGAGAAATCTAGGCCTGTAGCTCAGAGCTCAAGGACCTCCTAGACAAGACCCTAAGGTCGCCTTGTCTCCTAACATAAAAGGCAACATTTCAAGGTGTACATAGTTCCAGAAATTTTATTGTATTTGCTATGCTATCACTGCTAGCTAATTCAAGATCATTCCCATCAATCAAAAAGAAACCTGGAGTAGGGCGTGGATTTAATCCTAGCACTCGGGAGGCAGAGGCAGGTGGATCTTTGTGAGCTCAAGGCCAGCCTGGTGTACAGAGTGAGTTCCAGGACAGCTGGGGCTACAGGGAGACCCTGTCTCGAAAAGACCAAAAAAAAAAAAAAAGAAAAGAAAAAGAAAACTCACACTGCAGTCCCGGTCGCGCTAACCTCCACCTGCTGCCCCTCACACCACATCCCCGGGATGCACACTGCAGCCCCTGGGACGCACTAACCTCCACCTGCTGCCCCTCACACCACATCCCTGGGACGCACACTGCAGCCCCAGGGATGCACTAACCTCCACCTGCTGCCCCTCACACCGCAGCCCCGGGACACACTAACTTTCTACGTCTGCATTTGTCTATTCAAGTCATTTCATAAAATGCAATCAGGTGGTTCTCTGAGACTGGCTCCCTTCACTTAGTATGTTTTCAGGATTCATCCGTGTTGTATAATACTTCATTCATTTTCTTGGTGTAATAATATTCCATCAGAAAGCTATGCTATATTCTATTTCTCTATTCAACACTTCATGAACATCCGGCTTGTTCCCACTTAGGACTCTTATGATCAGTGTTGCTATAGGTGTTTATGCAGAGCTGCTTCTTCCTCTTCGGTGCGCTCCTAGGAGTGGAGCTGCTGGGCCAACTGGCCGCTCTCCTTCACGCTGGAGGAGGGCCTTGCCAGACTGCTTTCCACATCAGCTCTATCACTTTTCCCTCCCACCAGCAGCAGTGAATGAGTGTTTTGAGCTCTCCACACACTAACACTTGTGATTTTTCCATGTAAAAATCAGTAGCCAGCTCCGTAGTCTTAGAGTTGGTACCATACTGAGGTTTTGATTTGCTGTCCTTAGGACTCTGACTCACTCACATCCTGCGATGGAAGGGAAGGGGGCAGGACAGGGTGGTTAGGATGCCACATCTCTTCATCTGCCTGATTCTTGTCATTTATGGTTGTGTGAGCTTTCTTAACATCCTTAAGTCTTAACTTTTCCAACCATACTATACAATGATATGGTGCACTGTTCTATTTGAGGAGAACAAACTGGAGGTTAAATACTGAGGATTAAGTAAAACAATGGCCACCCTACACTTAACTCGCTGCCTGAGGGATGGTTCCCAGGAAAACAGAACTCTATTGAGACATGGTATCCACTGTCTTTATGTTAGCCTCCCACACCGATCACCCATAAAACAGCGGCAGAGTGAGCGACCACAGAAGTCTAGAAATGCACAGCACCCATCTTGATGCTGAGTGATCCGTGATATTTTGGCAGAAAGTCATAGAGCCACTGCCGATCACCTGAGGCTTTCAAGGTCACGGGCTAACCGTGTGGCCTCATCAACCACATGCATGCTTGTGTCCATGCTGCAGGGTGACCTTTAAGGAGGCTGTGGTCCCACATTGTACCACCTACTTGACAGCTGCCTGGGCAGCTGGGGGTAGAGCTGTCGCCTCCCCTGATGTGACATCATTCCCTTCCCAGCATGACTATTCACTCAAGCTCCACTGAGCTAAGGAGATTCTCAAGATTAGTTGTTTTTTTTTTTAATCAGCCTACATGTAAACCAGACCAAGCACTTCAGGAGTATTCTATGCGAAGTTCTGCTCAGCTATTTTCCAAGTTCCTGCACTTTGTGTGATTCACATCACCTCTGATACCCAGAGAGAGCTGCCAGCTAAGCAGGCAAAAGGCTTCCATTCTCATTTGCTTTTGAAATACCTGACACACTGCAATTAAAGAGGTTTTTTTTGGTCTTTTTGAGACAGGGTCTCCCTGTAGCCCCAGCTAGCCTGGAACTCGCTATGTAAACCAGGCTGGCCTTGAACCCAGAGAGATCCACCTGCCTCTGCCTCCTGAGTGCTGGGATTAAAAGCATGCCTGGCCCAAATACAATTGTTTTATTTATTATTTTTTAAATATTATGTGTATGAGTGTATTGCTTGCATGTATGTAAGAGCACCTGTGTCATGAATGCCCACAGAGGTCAGAGGAGGGTGTCAAATCTCTTAGAACTGGAGATATGGACCGTTGTTAGCTGCCATGTGGGTGCTGGGATTTGAACCCGGGTCCTCTGCCACAACAGCAACTAGAGCTCTTAACCGCCGAGCCATCTCTCCAGCCCCAAATACAATTTTTAAAATGTATTTATTTTTATTTTATGAGTATTATGCCTGCATACATGTAAGTGCACCCGTGTCATGCAGTGCCCACAGAAGACAGAAGAGGGCATTGGATCCCCTGGAACTAGAGTTACAGATGGTTGTTAGCCACCATGTGGGTGCTGGGAACTGAACCTGGGTCTTCTGTAAGAACAGCCAGTGCACCTAACCACTGAACAATCTCTCCAGCTCCCACCAGGCCAAAAAAAATTTTTTTTTGATATATATTTTTTTTATTTAAAAAAATTTTTTTACATTTTTTTTTAATTTATTTTTGTATGTGTATGATCTTTCCAAATCAAGTCAGAGACTATTTCAAGTACTGGCCACTGGTAGTATTAATAACAGTGGGTCTGCATTTAAAGTCTCCTTCTCAGCCAGAGAACAGCTTCCATTCGATTTTATTGACTGCGGGTCTGATAGTGACTCAAGTAAGCAAAACTCTGAGGTCAAATAGCATGAAGCCTTGTCTGCTCTAAGACAATAAATGAGAGGTTTAAAAGAAAGAGAAATGGGGGCTGGAGAGATGATTCAGCAGTCAGGAGTGCTTGCTTCACCCATTGCACAACTCACAACTATATCTAACTCCACCTTGAGGGAATCCAGTGCCCTCTTCTGGCCTCCAGAGGCACCTGCACACAGTGACAAAGTTTACATGGACATACACTCATACACACAAATAAATCTTGGAAAGGAAAGAAAAAGAAGCCAGCCTGGTGCTGCATGGCTATACTGCAGCACTTGGGAAGGGGAGGTGGAAGGACCTGGAGTTCAGGGTCATTGTTATATACATAGCAAGTTTGGGGCCAACATGGACTACATGAGACCCTGTAGAGGGTAAGAGGGGTGGGGAGGGAGAGAAGAGGGAAGAATGGAAGGAAAGAAGCAGGAAGTAAAAGTGAAGAAAGACAGAAAGGGAAACAACCCCTTCTATAAAACATGCTTCCGGAGCTGGAGAGAGGGCTCAGTGGTTAAGAGGTCTGGCTGCTCTTGCAGAGGACCTGAGTTTGATTCCCAGCACCCACGTGGCTAACAAGGTCTGAAACTCCAGATCCAGGGCACCTGATGCCCTCTTCTGATCTCTGTGGGCATTGCACGATGGGTACATTTACATACATACATGCAAAATACTCTACGCAAAAAAAAAAAAATGCTTCTGTTCCTTCTCCATACATCTTACAGATGTCTAACTCAGGGAACAGTCACCATCCGTCACTGTGACCTCCACCATCCACCCACCCAGGCATCTATCAGGTCAAATGATCATCACTATTGCAGGAAAAGCAGCCTGGAATGAGAAAATTCAACAACTGTTTATTTTTAAATTTTATTAAATATTAAATTTTTAAAATTTTATTTAAAATTTTATTCTTTGACAATGTCTCTGTCAAAATAGGAGGACAGGGATGGGAAAATGGCTCATTTATTTGCCTTGTAAGTATGATAACCAGAATTGAATCTCCCCAAACCCATACAGAAAACCTGGCTTGGTGGCCTGTGTCTGAGGGATGGCCCAGTGGTTAGTAGCACTGGCTACTCCTGCTGAGGACATGATTTGGTGCTTAGCCCCAGCCTGGTGGCTAGCAACTTCCATAACTTCAGTTCCAGGGGATCTGAAGCCCTCTTCTGGCCTCTGCAGGTACTGAATGCAGGTGGTACACATACATACATACATACATACATACATACATACATACATACATACAGGCAAAACACTTAGACACAGAAAACAGAATAGATAAAATATTAAAACAAAATAAGGCCGGTCGTGGTGGTGCACACCTTTAATCCTAGCACCTGGGAGGCAGAGGCGGGTGGATCTCTGTGAGTGCAAGTCCAGCCTGGTCTACAGAGTAAGTTCCAGGACAGCCAGAGCTATAGGGAGACCCTGTCTCAAAAAGACCAAAAAATAAAATAAAATAAAATAAAATAAAATAAGGTAGAGAGCGATCAAGGGAGACAGACACACTCTGTGAACCTTGCCACATATGCACATGCTCATGCACGTGGGCCTCACATAAGATAAACAAAGTTCCTTCCTCTTCAGCTAATTCACCATATTCCTATATTGAAACATTATCTGGGGGCTTCATTTCTGTTTAGTTTCAGGCTCCCAAAATGCAGAGATGGTGTGGAGGGATGCTTGTTAGGAACTTAGGAAATATATGGTTGGTTGGTTTGTCTGCCGGGGGTGTTGAACCTGGAGCCTCACGAATCTCAAGCACTGAGCTGCACCCCGAGCCCAATAAACCTTCACTGAAGGCGTACGTGAATGAATATATGCGTTTCCTAATTCTGGCCTCATACTGTTCCTCCTGTGCAGGACTCCATGTTATATCTCCTCAAGTACCCACTCTGGCCCACCATGGTGGCACACACCTTTAATCCCACCACTCAGGAGACAGAGTGCTATGAATCTGAGGCCAGCCTGGTCTATATAGTGAGTTTCAGGCTAGCCATTGCTACATAGTAAAACCCTATCTCAAAACAAAACAAAACAAATACAATCTAGCCCATGTATTCTGACTCCCAAGGCCAGGTCACTACTTATACAAAAGCCAGGAGCCTGGCCAGTGTCGGATGACAGGTAAGAAATGAAAAGTTTGGAATTGGCCAGCTGGCTCCAGAGCCCATCCGCTCTACCCATCCCTACCTGAGGCACTCAGGTTGAACCCAGGGGCTTTG
This sequence comes from Rhizomys pruinosus, assembly GCA_009823505.1. Lineage (NCBI taxonomy): Eukaryota > Metazoa > Chordata > Mammalia > Rodentia > Spalacidae > Rhizomys > Rhizomys pruinosus. The sequence continues at coordinate 1,683,309 of VZQC01010991.1, read as the reverse complement.
CCCGCTTGGCCAACTCCAATGACTCTTCACCCACCTGTGCCCAGGATGGCTTAGCTTGTAAGACCCTCTCGGAATAATCTTCAATTTGCAAAATAATATAAACAATTACAAAAGAGTTATAGTTGTTTCAAATATACCTAGCAAAAATTTTATTATATTTAAAAAATTATATGTTTGTGTGTGCATTCACATGTGTAAATGTGGGCACATGCATGCCGTGGTGTGTGCAGAGGTCAGAGGACAAGCCTTGCCTTCCACCTTGTTTCAAGCCAGGGTCCTCTTCCTGTTTTCTACGCTGGCCAGCCCTGCCTCTGCTTCATTCCTCACAGCCGCGCTGAGATTAAAGCCATTCCTGGGACACAGCCATCTTTTACATGGATTCTGGGAATTCAAACTCAGACTGTATTAATAAATATTTTCTTCATTATATTTTGTTATTTTTATTTTATGTGTATGAGTGTATTGCCTGCATGTATGTAAGCACAGTGCCCACAGAGGCCAGAGAGGGTGTTGGATCCCCTAGAACTGGAGTTACAGACAGTTGTTAGCTGCCATATGGGTGCTGGGATTCGAACCTGGGTCCTCTGTAAAAGTAGCCAGTGCTCTTAACCACTGAGCCATCTCCCCAGCCCAAATAAATGTTTTCTAACACTTATAGTAGCCGGTGCTGAGGGGTTGTTTTTGCATTGCAGATTTATAGTAGTTTCTTTTCCTGTGGCTATGATAAACTACTCTTGGGAAAGCAACTTAAGGGTGGAAGGCTTATTTTGGCCCATAGTTCCGAGAAGGATCCATCATGGGGGACGCGGCAGGAGGAGCTTGGCAGGTGGTCACATGGGATGGGCAGTGAAGAAACATAGAGCAAAGGACACTTGCTTGTGCTCTTTTTATTCCATCAAAGATCTCCACCAGCCCAGGAAACACTCCTGCCCAGAGCTGTGAAGGGCTGCCCAGATCAATAATATAATCAAGATAACTTGAATCTCGGCATTTCGTCAAGGAACTCCAGGAGGCCTACCTCCTAGACCACTCTAGACTCCACCATCATCATAAGATATTATGGTAATTACTTAAAATTGTTTTTTTTTAATGGGGTCTCACACTGTAGCTCAGCCTGACCATCCTCTAGCTGCAGCCTCCTCAGCGATGGAATTACAGGTATGAGCCATCATGCCCGGCTTGAAAAAAAAATTTTTTTGAGACAGGGTCTCCCTGTAGCCCCAGCTGGCCTGGAACTATGTAGACCAAGCTGGCCTTGAATTTACAGAGATCCACCCGCCTCTGCCTCCCAAGTGCTAGGATTAAAGGCATGCACCACCGCATGTGGCCAACTTGAAAAAATTTTTTATTTTTTTTTGTCTGTGTATGAATGTACTGTCTGCACGTAGGTCTGTGCACCAATGTCGTGCATGCCACGGAGGTCAGAAGAGGGTCTCGGATTCCCCTGGAACTGGAGTTCTCCTGGAATTGGAGTTACAGACGGTTCTCAGTTACCATATGGGTGCCGGGGATTGAACCCAGGTCCTCTGCAAGAGCAGTCGGCACTCTTAACTGCTAGGCCATCTCTCCAGCCCCCAAAATTTTTAAGTAGCCTCATATCCACTCAGAAATATGGTTTTTACTCTAATTTGTGAGAGAGACACTGAGGGAGGTCAGCAGCTGAGCAGGGGCCAATGGCAGCCTGTGTTTAGTGCAGGCCAACGCCCTGACCCCCAAGTCCACTATCTTACTCCATCCTAACGAAAAGTCTTGGTACACAGGAGCCACTCCACTGCTTTATGGGTGGGAGCCTGTCTGCAACCGAGAGCAGGGCATGGGTTTGGGCTTAGGCTGGGCAGGCTAATCAGACAGAACACAATTTCCAGGGCAACTATCCTGCCATAGCTAAGGAAGAGAGACCTCAGGGATGGAACCTTGGACTTTCTCATTCCAAGGTGCAAAGATATGACAGACTTGGGAGCCACTTGTCGGGTCTCACCCCTATGAATGAAAAGCCAAGTGTGCTGACTCAGCAGCCAGCAGTGAGGCTGTGGACTTGGTGGTTTGAGAGCTGAGTCATGCGGAATACCCAGAAACCGACGATCTGCCTTCCCTTCCAGAAACGTGACATCTAGGAGCAGAATCAATGGCCCTGTATTTTAGGAAATCATTTTGGCTCAGCAGTTTGTCATAGATTCATTTCTGTTGCTGTGATTAAAAAAAGATCCCAACAAACATCAATTTAGGAGGAGAAGGGGTCCATTTTGGCTCACAATTCCAGGTTACAGTCTACCCAGGAGCTGAAGGGAGCTGGTCAAGCGCAGAGAGAGAATGTGTGCACGCTCCCTTGCCTTGCTCCCCCTCTCCAGGGACCCAGTGCCTAGGGGATGATGCTGCCTGCAGTGGGCTGTGACTTCCCACATCAATTATCAACCAGGAAACCCCCACAGATATGCCCAGACTAACCCTGTAGACAGTCCTTCATTAAGTCTCTCTTCCCCAGTGATTCTAAGCTGTGCCAGGTGGACAATTAAAGCTGACCATGTGGTACAGCTTGGACTTAATGTGTATAAGAGGGTTCTGGGTTCAATTTCCACCAACAAAAGAAAAAAGATCAGAGCACATAACCAGAAACTTTTAAGCAAAAGTGCTGTGTCTTAATTTCAGAGAGTAAATGAATGTCATGAAGGGGAAAAATTATTCTCTGGGTGGAAATGACAGTTACTATCACTGCAGGTATCAGCCCCAAGGCAACTGAGTCATGTGACAGTGTCTCCAGGAACTCTGTCCCCATCGTACCACTCATCGTAGCAGGGAAAGGAAAGTACTAGTAAAATCAACTAATGCCCAAATTCACCTCATTTTTTCATAGATTCAGCTTCCATCAATTAACATTCGAATTTTTCATTCAAATAAGGAGGAAGACAATCAGGTGAGGTTTTTTTTTTTCCCCTCCTGAGCATTTATTTTGTGTGTTCACTTCTGTGCGCATGTACACTTGTGCACATACACACTCGTGTGTGTGTGTGTGTATGTGTGTGTGTGTGTGTAGGCCAGAGGTGCCAGTGTTGTCTTCCTCAGTCTCCACTTTATTTATTTATTTATTTATTTATTTACTTATTTATTATTTATTTATTTATTTATTTTTGAGAAAGGGTCTCCCTGTACCCTAGCTGGGCCTGAAACTCACTATGTAGACCAGGCTGGCCTCAATATGACAGAGATCCTTCTGGGTCTGCCTCCTGAGTGCTGGGATTAAAGGTGCGTGCCTGGCCTTGGTCTCCCCCCTTCTCGAAGCAAGGTCTTTCACTGAACCTGAGCTCCAATCGACTAGCCTGGCTGGCGGGGAGCCCTGAAACCCTCCTGCTGTCGGTCCCCAGAGCTGAGATCGCAAGCATGCACCAGGGGGTGCATGTGTGTAAATGCCTGCATGTGTGTAAATGCACCACGTGAGTTCAATGCACATGGAGTCCAGAAGGTGTCGGATCCCCTAGAACTGGACTTACAGATGGTTGTTAGCTGCCATGTGGGTGATGAGAACTGAACTGGGTCCTCTGAAACAGCAGCCAGTGCTCTTAACTGCTGAGACATCTCTCCAGCCCCTCGGTTTTTAAAAATTTGAGTTCCGGGGATCAAATTCAGGTCCTCACGCTTGTGAAGCAAGCACTTCACAAACTGCCCCACCTCCCCTGCCGCCCCCTAGGCTCCTCTCTTGTTTTTTTGAGATAGGGTCTCCCTGTAGCCCCAGGTGGCCTGGAACTCAAAAGTGTAGACCAGGTTGGCCTCAATCTCACAGAGATCCACCTACCTCTGCTTCCTGAGTGTTGGGTTAAAGATGTGTGCCACCACACTCTCCTAAACTGTTTTAAAATATATATATATTTATTTATCAGGCTGGAGAGATGGCTCATCGGTTAAGAGCACTGGCTGTTCTTGCAGAAGACCTGGGTTAGAATCCCAGCACCGGAGGCTGGAGAGATGGCCTAGCGGTTAAGAGCACTGACTGCTCTTGCAGAGGACCCGGGTTCGATCCCCAGCACCCACATGGCAGCCAAGAACCGTCTGAAACTCCAATTCCAGAACTCCAGTTCCAGGGGAGTCCGACACCCTCTTCTGACCTCCGCGGCATTGCACGACACGGGTGCACAAACTTGCATGCAGACAGTACATTCATACACATACAGAAAAAAAAAAAAAAAGAATCCCAGCACCAACATGGCAGCTAACAACTGTCTGTAACTCCAGTTCCAGGGAATCTAATGCCCTCTTCTGTTCTTCGTGGGCACTTCATGACACAGGTGCACTTACATACATGCAGGCAATACATTCATACATGTAAAATAAAAATAATAAATCAAAAAGTTTAAATAGCTATTGTTTTATGTGTGAGAGTGTTTTATCTGTATGTATATATGTGCACCAGTGTTGTGCAATGCCTGTGGAGGACAGGAGAGGGCGTCAGATCCAATGGAAGTGAAGCTACAGATGGTTATGGGCTGTCACACAGTGCTGGGAACTCAACTCGGGTCCTCTGGATAAGCAGCCAGTTCTCTTAACCACTGAGCCACCTCTCCAGCCCCTCTTCTGAGCTTTTCAATGGTGATGTACTAGCGACATCATCCCACTCACAGGTTAGTCTGGTTCTTCCTCCACACTGCTTCTGTTCACTTGAGTTTCCACTATGATGAGGGATCACTGCATAAACCACTGGTTTCTATCCAGTGTGTTCTTCAATTATACGCACTCAAGCACTCACAAGTTCTCCAGCAATTCTCAAGATGTTTCAATCATTAAGTTTTTCTTAGGGCTGCCAATACCACCCAGTGGTAAAATGCATGCTTAACATGTATTTGGCCAAGTACCAAACAGAAATGTTTTAAAAATACCAATTATGGGGCTGGAGAGAGGGCTCAGCGGTTAAGAGCACCAACTGCTCTTGAAAAGGACCCAGGTTCAATTCCCAGCACCCATATAGCAGCTAAGAACGATCTTTAACTCCAGTACCAGGGGAATCCAACGCTCTCTTCTGATCTCCGTGGCATTGCACGACATGGGTGCACCAACCTACATGCAGAGAGTACACTCATACATATAAAAAATAATAAAATAAAATAAACCAATTATAAGTGGGTGTGGTGGCGCACACCTTTAATCCCAGCACTGGGGAGGCAGAGGCAGGCAGATCTCTGTGAGTTCAAGGCCAGCCTAGTTTACATAGAGAGTTGCAGGACAGCTGGGGCTGAGACCCTGTCTCAAAAAAAGACCATAGCCGGGCGTGGTGGCGCACGCCTTTAATCCTAGCACTTGGGAGGCAGAGGCAGGCAGATCTTTGTGAGTTCAAGGTTAGCCTGGTCTACAGAGTGAGTTCCAGGACAGCTGGGACTACAGGGAGACCCTGTCTCAAAAAGACAAAAAAAAAAAAAAAAGACCATAATAATAATAGCCAATTATTATCTATCTCTATCAATTCAATTCAGCCAGCACCTACTGAATGTGTGTCCACACGTGCTCTTGACCCCTTATGTCTACTTGGTGCCCCACATCACTGCTTTCTATCTGACCTGCTAGCTGGTCAGTACACCCAGTGCATTTCTGCAGCAAGCTGGCCTGTATATCTCGGCTCTCTAATGCCCTTCCCTCCACTCTGTGTGACTTGACACCTGATTTTACTCGGGTTTCTTTCTCCTTGACTGTGCTAGACAGACAGACAGACACACACACACACACACACACACACACACACACACGCACACACACAACCTATTGCACTCCTTTCACTCCTTTACTGCCCTTCTAGACCACATACAATAACCTGGCACATACAGAGAGACTTCACAACATCGATACATGGATATCTGACGTTTATACAAAACTAACAATGCGTTTTTCAGAAAGTGCCTGTCTTCAGGGGACACATGTCTCTGTGTTGGTGCTCACTGCCTGTCTTCCCCCATTGAACAGAAGTGCCATGAAGGGGTATAGCATTTGTTCCCTGTCACATCCCTGGCAACCAGGGCAGTGTCCGGAGCCTAAAAGAACCTAAGAGTTCTACAGAACCTAGTGTTCTGTAACGCACATACATACGCAGCTCTGTGCCAACAGTCCTCCAGCCTTCAGGAGGAAGTTACATACATGAACCCACACAGTCTTGATGCCATTAATGGACCAAAGGGCTGTGAGAGTACAGATGTTTGCGCTATACTGTGGCAGGATTGGAACATGGCTGGCATAGCTACTGATTTATTAATAGTAGTAGTAGTTTCTTTTTGAGACAGGATCACCCTACATTATCATTATTTGTTTCTTTTTAAGACAGAATTTATTATTTTTTTACAGGGTCTCCCTATATCTCCAGACCACCGCAACTCGTTACATAAACCAGGCTGGCCTTGAGTCCGCAGAGATCCACCTGCCTCTGCCTCCCAAATGCTGGGATTAAAGGCTAGCACCACCATGCATCCGCAGGCAACCCCATATCCCCTCGATGTCCGCAAGGTCTCTGAGTCTCCGTGACCCGAGGGCAGGCGGGGTTCCACCCCGGACGCTTGCAGTAAGTGACCTCCGGGCCCTTCCGGTGACCCGGCCTTTAGGAGAGGTCGGGCCCACCAGGTGCACAGTGTCTCGGAGACTCAACTCCACCCACCGCAGCAAGTTCCGGCCAATCCCAGGAGTCCAGTCCTGGGGGGGGCTGGCGGAAGTGGGTCCTTAGTCCCTGTGGATCTGCGGATCAGTTTCCGGCCGCGAGTGCGCAGTGCACCGGTTCCGGGTGGGCTCAGCTGAGGAGGCTGTTCACAGGGCCGGGCCAAGGCGAAGCGGCTCCCGGACCTCTCGCAGACCTGTCAGAATTTCCCCCTCAAAGGTCAGGGCTCGCCCACGCTCCGGTCGCAGCCCTGACCTTTCGGGGCTCGGGGGCGAGGTAGCTTAGGCAGAGCGCTCCCCGCACCCCTCCCCGCCCAGGTTGCTCCAGAATCAGGGGCATAGCTGCGAGTTTCAGTCCCTCCTGGCCTTTAATGGCTCAAACCCCCTCCCCCATTTTTGTTCAGTGTCTGAGGCTTTCCGTCTGTCTAATGTCAGTAGCTTAAATTCAGTGACGCTAGAGAGAAATGAAAATGTTAAATCCCCACTACACGTGCAAGTCCACGTGTCCCATTCATAGTCTGATCAGATGACTCTGATGTGGGAAATAAGACTGAAATAGGAGAACAAAAGAAATAAAGCTGTCAAATGGTGTAGGAACGAAGTACCAGGTGATTCAACAAGGATTGGGATGGGAAGGTCCTTTCATATAGGAGTTTACCAGGCTACGGGGAGACAGACAGGAAGTCACAGGAAGGAAGAAAATACTGGAATAAGTATAGTCAATGAAATAAAATGATAGTGTCATAGAGAATGATTTAAGAGTGTTAAATTCAGATGAAATGCCTCATGTTACAGTGACTCACAAAAACATCCCTTTTGTTCCGTCATGAGGATAATTCTGGAAGCTGCTGCCAACAGGTCAAGACCATTTAGCCATTATTAGATTGTGAACTCCAGGCAGACCTTAAATGATGCAATTGGAAGAAGCTAAGTTCTTTGAAACTGGGTAGAAATTTTACCTTGTAATTCCCACAATGCATCAAGACTTGTCAAAGGTTGAGTTAAAAAGGTTGTAGATAGGATGGGGCTGTTCTGCCTGGAAATAAGGGGCTGACTGAGGGGTGTTTTCCATTGCCAGTATTAAAGCAAGATGTTTTGGTAAATGGTTGGAATTTTGGGGGGGCTTTGTTCTACGAATGTGTGGTGAGGAATCTGTATGCAGTGTCATGAATGTTACTGGCACTGCTGACAGCATGTATGTGTAGTGGGTAGAGTGTGAAATCTGACTTTGGATCATCTGAATTTGACCAGGGCTGCAGGACCTTTATAGTCATTTCATTCTCTTAGACTTCTGTCTTCATATCTGTACATGAAGATTATGACATCAGTTACCTCTCTCATTACAGGAGGCAATTTCAGTTATTTGGGAGTGATGGTGCACGCCTTTGATCCTAGCACTTGGGAGGGAGAGGCAGGTGGATCTTTGTGAGTTCAAGCCCAGTCTGGTCTACAGGCCAACTGGGGCTAAATGGAGACCCTGTCTCGAAAAGACCCCCCCCCAAAAAAAAGGAAGTGTTTTTTCTGGCTTACAGATTAGGGAGATTCCGTCTGTGGGACAGCAATCCTGGAATCCTGGAATCCTGGACTCAGACATATGTTGGGTATGTGCAGGCTATTAATCTGCTCAGCACAGTAGCAGGAGCAAAGGCTGCCAGGCATGCTCTGTTTTCAGCTAGCACAGGCTCAGAAGTCACAAGTTGGCCTGCTAGTCGGCACACCCCTCTTCTGAATAGCCCTATGAGCTGGGATGATGGGTGATTGTGTGGAGGTCTAAGATTGGCCACCGGGAGGTAATGTCACTCGATATAGTGGCTGCCCGCCCCAGACCTATATAAAGTGCCTGTTACATAGAATAAATGGATTTCACAGATTTTCATGGACTGATATGGTCCCCAGGCTGTTACTGCCCGAGTGGTTGGTTGTGGGGCTATCAGCCCCACAGCTGGCTCTTCAGCTCTTTGGTCATGAGAGCCAGCAGCTCCACAACCATGTGTTTGGCTGTGGGACCATGAGTTCCACATGAGTGTCCTCTTCAGCCTGTTCAACAGCCTGGCACTATCGCAGCAGGAAAGACAGGGCTGCAGGAAGTTGGGGCATCTGGTCACATTGCAAACAAACTCAAGAAGCAGAGAAAAAGACCAGTGCCTTGATTTATGCAGTTAGGGATCCCCTGGCCCATGAATGACTCTACCCAAATTTAGAGTGACTTTTCCACCTAACCTAATCCTGCACAGATGTGTCCAGAGGCTTGTTTCCAGAGGCTTGATTCTAGATCCTGCCAAACTTATAATAGTAACCAGCATAGATACGTTCCAGAGTCAATATCTGAAGTGAATAAATGAGAAAGCAGATATTGACATTCTGATTAAAAATCCTGACAAAATTGCCAGAGGAGATTGTTTTGTTTTGAGACAGGGTCTCAACTGAAGCCCCAGCTGGCCTGGAACTCTATCTGACTCTGCTTCCCAAGAGCAAGGATTAAAGATTTTTCTTAAGCTTCTTATTTTTATTTTATGTGTATGAGCGTACAGCCTGCGTGCATGTAAGTAGGTATGTTGAGCATACAATGCTCTCAGAGGTCAAAAGAGGGTGTTTGTTAGCTGCCAGGTGGGTGCTGGGTACCAAATCTGGGTCTTCTGTAAGAGCAGCCAGTGCTTTTAGCCAGTGTTCTTAATGACTAAGCCATCTCTCCAGCCCCCATAAAGGAGACTTTTTTTTAACAAGTTGAAAATATTTGTTTCTGGGGAGCAGGCTTGGAGGTGTAGGAAGGACTGAGGAGAAGGACTCACGCCATGCGAGCTAGCTGTACTTTACAGCAAAATCTGCCCACTGCTACAGTGACTTAAAGTAGCATTTTACAGGTCTGGAGAGATGGCAGAGCAGGTCCCATATCCACATAAGGACTAACAACCACCCATAACTCCAGTCCCAGGGGATTGGACACCCTCTTCCAGCCTCCAGGGGCTCTGCATATCTGTGATGTGCTTATATACACACAGGCCAAACACTTATAAAATACAAAATAAATTTAATTTAAAAAAATAGTGGTGGCTCAGTAGTTGAGAGCACTGGCTGCTTTTGTAGAGGAACCAGGTTTGATTCCCAGCACCCACGTGGCAGCTACCAACTGATCATAACTCTAGTTCCAAGGGAATCCAATGCCCTCTTCTGACCCCTACAGGCATTGCAGGAAATGGGTGCACTTTCATATATGCAGGCAATACACTCACACACATAAAGTAAAAATAGTAAGTAACTATAAAAAGTAGCATTATGCAGATTGGCCAGGGCAACCTTGCCAGGTTGAGGGACCAGAATCAGGTACCTTGGGAGAAAAGCTCTTCCTGTGGTAATTGGAAAGTTCCAGAGCACGGGTTCCACCAGGAGGTCAGAACTTTTCTTGCTTTCTTTTCTTTCTTCTCTCTCTCTCTCTCTCTCTCTTTCTCTCTGCCTGAATGTGTTATGCGTACATGTATACAAATGCATCTCTGTCGTGCAGTACCTCCAGACGACAGAAGAGGGCGTCTGATCCCCTGGAACTGGAGTTAAGGGATGGTTGTTAGCCTTCATGTGGGTGATGGAAATTGAACCCAGGTCCTCTGCAAGAACAGCCACTGCTCTTCACCACTGAGCCATCTCTACAGCTACTAGGTATGGACTCTTCAAGGCTTTGTTTGGTCCAGGGTTAGCATTCCATTGGCAAGGCCAACACCCAAAATAAAGGGACAGGAAGTCCATCACATGTGGAAGGGAAAGAATATTAATAGTAATATTAAAGTGATTTTTGAGTTTTAAAACCTGTGAGCAAGATACTAATTTTTTTTTTTTTTTTGGTCTTTTCGAGACATGGTCTCCCTGTAGCCCCAGCTGTCCTGGAACTCGCTTTGTAGACCAGGCTGGCCTTGAACTCACAAAGATCTGCCTGCCTCTGCTTCCCAAGTGCTAGGATTAAAGGCGTGCGCCACCACGCCCGGCGCAAGATACTAATTGTAATAAAGGTAATAGAGATCAGTGCTGACTGATGATGATGTGGAGGTGTCAGAAGTGTTCATTTCCATGTCCCCCTCAAAGCATTTTCATGGCTATGGTCTTCACCCCATCCCCACTCATCCTCCACCTGGGGAGCTGATTGTAGGAACTGGAGCAAACAGCCTGTCCTTGTTTTGATTCCATCTACAAAAAGCTTTGGTTCTATGCTTTGTGTGTTTGTTTCATGTTTTCAGTACTGGATGTTAGGCCCTCAGCCATGTTGTATTGCATCTCAGCTAAGTTGCCCGGGCTGGCCTGGGGCTTATTATGTTCCCTGGCAGGCCTCCAACATGAGATCTTCCTGCCTTAGCCTCCCAAGTGATGCTATCTAGGGGTGCAGGGGTGCAGGAATGGGCTCGTTTTCTGTGACAAGAATTAAAAGGCATGGGGGAAAAAAAAAAGTTGCCAGGCGTGGTGGCGCTCGCCTTTAATCCTAGCATTCGGGAGGCAGAGGCAGGCAGATCTTTGTAAATTCAAGGTCAGCCTGGTCTAGAGAGTGAGTTCCAGGACAGTTGGGGGCTACAGGGGGACCCTGTCTTGAAAAGACAAAAATAAATAAAAAATAAAAGCCATGGGGCTGCAGAGATGGCCCAGTGGTTAAGAGTACTGGCTGCTCTTATACAGGACCTGGGTTCAAATCCCAGCACCCATATGATGGCTAATGACTGTGTATAACGAGGGGACAGATCCGACACCCTCTTCTGTCCTCCATCGGTACTGCACAACACGGGTATGCTTACATACGTGCAGACAGTACACTCATACTGCACTACCACACCTGGGACAAATTGGAAATCTTTACAATGACGGAGTGTTTTTCATTTTGTTTTTAAAATTTTAAAGTCATTTGTACAATATTTTACTTGTGGAAATGTTTGAAATGTCCTTAACACTCTAAGAAAAATCTTTAAGAGTTCTGGGATGACTTGATTTTGGCTCTTTGCAAAGGCAAAAGCCCTTCAGCTCTGAAGGTGTAGCAAGCAGGAGGGACTGAAAGAGGCAGAGGCAGCTTGTCGGATGAGCGGTTCAAGAACTGAAGGGCATGGTGGCAGGTACTTGTCTCAAGAGTGGACTGTACCTCTAGATGGGGACATGCCTTTGTCTCCTCACATAAGGCTTAATCCCGTGGGATGGGGCAGGTCAAGGACCTGGCAAAGAGACCACCCCCTATCTAGGAAGTGCAGTTCGCCTTAAAATAATGTGCTTTTCCTGCCCAGAATTCCCATCCCTGAGTGCAGCCCTATGGGCCTCGCTGAAGCATCTGCTGGGTCTGCCCACCTTTCCTTAGGAACGTGTAACTATTTCCTCTCTTCTGTCTGGCCAGAGCCCAAGTTCTTCCGCCCTCCATCTTAGGCCTCGGACTCCCTTGCTCGTTCTCTAAAGCTCCTCTTCCCTATCTCCAATCTCTTCCTGGAGGATTGATTGCTGCCTGCCCCGGGGTTTTCCTGTTCAACTCTAATGAACTGTCTTTGAGTTTGCTGTGAGTCTGTTCTTTGTGCATTCTTAAATTCTTTTACTAGTGAGACCAAGAACCCCCAAGAAGTGACTCTGGTTTCCCATTGTATCATGTGATGAATCTGCTGGGACTCCCCAAGATTCCCCACAATATTTCTTCCCCACCTTTTATTTTTTTTTAACTTTTCAAAAATCTTATTTAATTTTTTGCTTTATTTTTATTTTATGAGTATGAGAACTTTAATCCCAGCACTTGTGAGACAGAGGCAGGCAGATCTCTATGATATTGAGGCTAGCTAGCCTGGTCTATGTTAGGTCTGTGCTTCCCAGAATTCCAAGGGACACAAGATATCCACTTCCTCCAGAGGCTGTCAATCTTCTGACCTCTTCCCCTGTATCTGAGGTCCCGCCCCGTGGCTATAAAGGGGTGTGCCTCAGTTGCCATCCTGCTGCTGCTACTGCTACCCTACTATGTGCCAATATGTGCCAGCCCTGGAAATTCCTGAAGTAAATTATGTTCCCGGAGTGACTAAGCCTCATGTGCCTGTCTTTTATAAATTTTTTTTAATTTTATTTATTTTTGTATGTGTATGAGTGTACTGTCTGCATGTAGGTCTGTGCACCCGTGTAGTGCAATGCCTCAGAGGTCAGAAGAGGGTGTAGGATTCCCCTGGAACTGGAGTTCTCCTGGAATTGGAGTTACAGACGGTTCTTAGCCACCATGTGGGTGCTGGGGATGGAACCCGGGTCCTCTGCAAGAGCAGTCGGTGCTATTAACCACTAGGCTATCTCTCCAGCCCCCCATGTGCCTGTCTTTTATCGGGGGTTTGTACTGTTAGAATCTAACATAATGGTGCTGTGAACTTGGTTGAGGGTTGAGATGTTTTGGGTGGTGAGCTCACCAGATCTCCTCTCAAAAAGAACCTAACATTTTTGTTGCAACCCCCCTGGTTATTGCCAGAAGCATATTTCTCCAGAGAACCAGCTTCCCCATTTCACGATAAGGTGCCATATCCACGTCTTCTCTCCCACCTCCCCTCCCCTCCCCGACTCTTTCTCCCTCCCTCTCTCTCTACTGCTTTCTGCCTCCATCTTTCCTCTCCTCTCCTCCTTCACCTTTTAGCCTCCCCCTTATTTTTTTTCCGTTTTCCCTTTTGAACTCTCCTGAGAACCAGTGTATCAGAGAGTTCCCGAACCCTGTGCCCAGGCTGGGGCACAGTCTGGATGGATGTCTTCTGGGATGCTGAAGACAGAATCTGGACCCATTTTCTTTTTGGTACCCCCTCCGTTAATTCTGGGATGCTGGCTTTATGGGCTTGAGAACCCCCCGAGCCTCCCCCATGCTGGTCACGTGGGCCTGTGCACACTGACCCGCACACTTGAAATTACAGTGGATGCATTCTAATCTTCAGAAGGTGTCTCCAAGGCTAAAAGCTTTACTTCCTTCCTACAGATCCTCTTTCTCTCTCTCTCTCTCTCTCTCTCTCTCTCTCTCTCTCTCTCTCTCTCTCTCTCTCTCTCTCTCTCTCTCCTTTACCCTTTTTTCTTTTCTTTACTGTGCCTTTTCCCACCACTCATCCAAACAGGAGAGGGTGGAGTGAGGCTGCACCTGCCCAATTCACATAATAGCTGCGCTAGACCACACCCTCTCCTTCCCAGGCCATCTTCACTCACCACGTGGCAGGAATACCTTATTGGGGGGCTGGAGAGATGGCTCAGCGGTTAAAAGCACCTACTGCTCTTGCAGAGGACCTGGGTTTGATTCCCAGCACCATATGGCAGCTAAGAACTCCAGTTCCAGGGGAATCTGATGCCCTCTTCTGACTTCCACAGCGATGGATGACACAGGTGCACCAACCTACATGCAGACAGTACATTCATACACATAAAAAATAACAATAAAAAGAAAAGAAATACCTTATTGGAAACTTAAATTTACATCGGAGTTTATAACAACTAATGTCATGTTCTAATTCTTTTACAATTTATTTAATGGCATGTTCTGATCCTTTCACAATTTTGGGTTTGGAGTTTTTATATTGGATTATTACAGAAAGGCAATTGAGTTAAATTAAATACATTTTTATGTCTGAGTAGCCAAGTTTTGTTTTTACTGGCGTTTCATGTTTCAAAATAAAAGCATTTTTCCATTTTTACTTTTGTATAGATAGTTAATTTTTTTTACAGGCTGTTATTTAATATTTTTTACATCATCTACTAGCTCTTTAACAAACATTGTTTTGTTTTTGTTTTATATTTTTGTTTACAAGACTTTTACTGATTTTTAAGGGATTATTTCAGATTTTGGCATTTTCCATTCCATCAGTTTTCTTTATAAATCCTATTTTATTCAGAAATCTATTTTTGTTTCTGCTTATGGATACAAGCCTCTGTATCTGAGATTAACAAGGTGTGTCCACCACACCCAATCCCAGCTGGCATCCAGATCTTGCCTGAGGCAGTAAAATTTTACCTTAAGGAAGGGACTTTTGATTTTTCTAACAATAAATTTATTCTCATTAAATTAGCAGGTAAACCCAGTTGGAGACAAGCAAGCCACACACACCAGATCCGCCCACCCACCTGCCCACCACCACCCTGCACAGGCATACACACACACACACACACACACACACACACACAGAGCCTGTGCTGCAAGCACAGTATGGGTGCACAGGCTGTTCCCACCCGAGTAAATGACTTAAGCTCTGAATGATTCTGTGTGTACATGTGACAATTAAAATTAATGGTTCCAGGGCTGGAGAGATGGCCTAGCAGTTAAGAGCACCAACTGCTCTTGCAGAGGACCCTGGTTCGATCCCCCAGCACCCGCATGGCAGCTGAGGGCCGTCTTTGGCTCCAGTTCCAGGGGAATCCGACGCCCTCTTCTGACCTCCATGGCATTACACAACATGATGCACAGACCTACATGCAGACAGTACATTCATACACATACAAAAATAAATTTAAAAAAGAAAAAAAAAGAAAATTAATGGTTCCACAGCCCGGCACAACAATGGACAACATTTAGAGTTATGTGTGCAGCAGATCAGGGAACTGAGAACTTTCTGTGCTTTGACATCAAGTTATTCTGGCCACTGACACCTAGCTATGAGTTTTAGGAAAAGAAAAGGGGGGGGGCATGGTGGCTCACACCTTTAGTCCCAGCATTCAGGAGGCAGAGGCAGGCGGATCTCTGTGACTTCAAGGCCAGCCTGGTCTACATAGTGAGCTCCAGGCCAGCTGGGACTAAAGGGAGACCCTGTCTCAAAAAGACCAAAAAAAACAAAAGAGGGGGGATTTCCCATTGTCCAGAGTTAATGGATACAATTAAGTCATGTGTCTGTCCAACTTGTCTGTTATAATCATCCTCCCGTGTATCTTGGAGATTCATGTAACTGTGTCCATGTTCTCATGTGTATTAATTTCTGTCAAAGCAAAGTGGCCACTTCAAAGTTCTTATGTTTACTTTTGGCATGCCTCTTAAACTTTTTCAAAGACCTGATTTGAACCCAGGTTCTACACTGGTTTCTAAACTGGTTATCTAAAGATTTTATTTGTTGTCTGTTTGACTGAATTCAATCACCAAATTATTTTGTTCACTGGTATTCTAACTTCCGTTTCCTTTCTAGTTTTTGTTTCCAGACCTCTGAAGACTGGATTTTTGACCCTTGGAGGTTCACTAACAGATAATTTTTTTCCTTTTCTCCTACTTAACCAGGCTTCTTTTTTTTTCACATAAATTTATTTTTTTTATCAAATCTAGACCGGCGTTCCCCTCCATTCCCCCACCCCACCAGAGCTCATGCATTCTGCCAAACATGCTTTTCATCTCTTTCTCAGTCTTTCTCAATATTCTCCATGAGGAAGTTGACTCTTTTGAGCAGAAGTTCACTGTTTCAGTCAGTTCTTCGATGCAGTCCTTTCTGTTGTTGTTGTTGTTTCCAATATGCATCACTCCCAACTGCTTTGGACAAAAGCTCAAGGGGTCGTGCACAAGAAATACTTACAACTAGGTAATTGGCACTAGCATCCACAGATAAGGGATACCATTCATTGTTTTTCTGTGACCGTGTTACTTCACTCAGCATGATGTCCTCTAGCTCCAGCCATTTTCCTGCAAAGCTCATGATGTCATCTTTCTTTACTGCTGCATAGAACTCCATTGTGTAGATGTACCACATTTTCTCTATCCACTCATCAGTTGAGGGGCATTTGGGTTGGTTCCAGCTCCTTGCTATTGTGAAGAGAGCTGAAATAAACATGGTCGTGCATGTATCTCTGTGGTGGGGTGAGTCTTGAGGGTACATGCCTAGGAGTGGTATGGCTGGGTCGGGTGGCATATTCATTCCAAGTCTTCCAAGGGTTCTCCACACTGCTTTCCAAAGTGGCTATACAAGTTTATATTCCCACCAGCAGTGGATGAGTGTTCCCCTTTCCCCACAATCTCTCCGGCACTTGGCATAATTTGTTTTCTTGATCCTAGCCAGTCTTATTGGAGTAAGATGATATCTTAAAGTGGCTTTGATTTGCATTTCCTTAATGATTAGTGATGTTGAACACTTCTTAAGGTGTTTCTCAGCCATCTCTAATTCCTCACTTGTGAAGTCTCTGTTCAGCTCTTTACTCCATCTATTGAGTGGGTCATTTGTTTTCTTTCTTCTTTGTTTTTTGAGTAGTTTATATATTCTGGAAATCAATGCTTTGTCAGATGTTTCTGCTGTGAAGGTTTCCTCCCACTCTGTGGGATTTCTCTTCACTTCCTTGATTGTTTCTTTTGATGTACAGAAGCTTTTGAGTTTAATGAGGTCCCATTTGTCAATTGTCTACCTTAATTCTTGCACAACTGCTGTCTAATTTAGGAAGTCTTTTCCGACGCCTATGTCTTGTAGTCTGCTGCCAACTTTTTCTTCTATTGCCTTCAGAGTTTGGGGTTTCACGTTGAGGTCTTTGATCCACCTGGAGTTGGCTTTTGTACAGGGTGAGAGGTAGGGGGTTAATTTCATTCTTCTGCAAGTGGTGATCCAGTTTTGCCAACACCACTTAACCAGGCTTCTGACAGCTGTGCCACCCTCCCTCTGACCAGAGATCAATTAAAAAATCTGGATTCATTCATACTCTGGCACTTGGACAGTGGCACATGGCTTCCCCTAGATACCTATAAACCGCAATCTCTTCCCTCCAATGAAACAGCCTAAATACTTTTGGTATTGTCAGTTACTAAACTGTCTTGGCTTTCTCTGCCTTGGTAGGACTGAGAGTCTCCTAACACCTCATTCTCTAGCTTCTCCCTGCTGAAACTCTCTTTAATTATTGTGTTGTAACTTTTAGTCATGGCTAGATATATAATTCTTTTTTCCATCACTTGTTAAAATATTTCAATAAGTTCATAGTTTTAGAACCAAAAGTGCAAGATGTCAATGCCAGCATGATAAGGAAACTGTATTGGCCATCTCAGCCTGGCGGTGCAATTAATTAGGGCTGCATGCTTTAAATAATATCTCTAAAGGTGTTTTTTCCAATGTATGTGACTGTTCAGTACAAACACTAGGATAAAAATCTATTGTATGATTGTATGGATAAATGTGTGTATGTATGATACTGTTAACAGCTCTGTAATGTAGTTACAACATATTAAGATCCATCTGTGTATGATACCAGTGTATGTGCCTCTGCTCAGTACAACCTTTATAAACTGCTATCACCAAATTTAACTATTAGAACCTTATTTATGGGTGTATGTATGAAGTACTATTCACTTTTAAGAATTCTTTTTTTTTTATTTTTCTACTTATTTTCTATGTGCACAAATGTACTGTCTGCATGCAGGCCTGTGCACCCGTGTTGTGCAATGCCGTGGAGGTCAGAAGAGGGCATCGGACTCCCCTGGAACTGGAGTTCTCCTGGAATTGGAGTTAAAGACGGTTCTCAGCCGCCATGTGGGCCCCGGGGATCGAACCCAGGTCCTCCGCAAGAACAGTCAGCATTTCCAACCACTAGGCCATCTCCCCAGCCCTTACTTTTAAGAATTCTATAATGTGGTTATAGCGTATACAAGAAATTCTGTTCCACAGCTGGAGACTCTCAGTACTGTGCAACCTGTGGACAGTCCCCTTGCAGGTACTACATACCTTGTCTCAGAGATAGGTGACAGATTCACTGTACCATGGTAGAAAATATATTCTCATGGTTATGCTGGCTGTGATTCTGGAGCCCTATGTACTAAAACTTTTTTCCAATTCCTCAGAATAGGGTTACAGGTCCTCTCTCCCTCTGGAGACCCTAGACAGGGACCCTCCAATTGCTAATGCACCACTAGGCCCCCTGTTGGTACTGTGAAATCCATGCACCAGTACACTCATATAAGACTCAACCAGCTTGTTTTTTCCGTTGCAGAGAAAATGTCCACTAACTACTGGCCACTATCAATCTGGACCAAAAACACCAGGCACCCGGAGCAGCCAAGATGGGAGACCAGATTCTAACCCTCCAGCCTGACACCCATTTCCCTGAGACTTTGTCCCCTCTCAGCTCTGAAGCAGATACAGAAGAGAGAACAGCGTCCCATTCCCTTATAATCAAAAGGCTCAAATGTTAAGTCTGGGCTTCCCAGAATTCCAAGGGACACAAGATGTCCAATTCCTCTAGAGGCTGTCAATATTCTGACCTCTTCCGCTGTACCTGAGCTCCCGCCTTATGGCTATAAAGGGGTGTGTGTCAGTCACTATCCTGCTGCTGCTACTGTTACCCCACCATGTGCCAACAGGTAGTAGCCTTGGCAATTCCTGAAGTAAATTATGTTCCCAGAGTGACTAAGCCTCAGGTACCTGTCTTTTATCAGGGGTTTGTGCCATTAGAATCTAACAGTCTACATAATGAGTTCCAAGCTAGCTGGGGCTACAGAGAGGAGAACCTGTCTCAAACAAACAAAAAACCACCACCAACAACAAAAAACCCACCCCTTAAAAAACAAATTTAGAAGAGGGGCCATGAGATAGCTGAGCAGAACAGGCAAAGCTGCTTGCCACCAAACCTGAATTTTCAATCTCAGGAACCTACAGCAGGCCTCAGACCTTCACACAAATACTTGGGTCCTGGTGCAAGACACGCGCGCGCACACACACACACACACACACACACACACTGTTAATTTTACAAAAACAGACGAGAAATGAGGGAGTACAGAGACGATGATCCAACAATTAAGAGCACTGGCTGTGCTTCCAGAGGACCTGGGTTTGGTTCCCAGCACCCATATGGCAGCCCACAATGGTCTGTAACTCCAGCTCCAGGGGACCCAATGCCCTCTTCTGGCTTCCGTGAGCACTTCATGTATGTGGCACACTTAAATACGTGCAAGCAAAACACTGGTACACATAAAATAAAATAAAAAATCTTTAAAATAGTTAAAAAAACAGGAAATGAAATAAAATTAGGTAATTAAGTAAGGTAGCCCATTAAGTGCATGTTGGACATGTTCTTAGTGTTGTTAAGAGTACAGCAACAAGGCCTTTTTGTTGTTGTTGTTTAATGTGTGCAGATCTGCGGAGGTGTCTGTGCCCATATAGGCCAGAAAACAGTGTCTTATCCCCTGGAGCTGGAGTCACAGGCAGTTGTGACCCACACCACGTAGGTGCTGGGAGCTGACCCTAGGTCCTCTGCAAGAGCAGCCAGTGCTCTTAAACAGCCATCTCTCCAGTCCCTTAATGTTGTTTTTAAAATGACCTGCTAGGGTAGATGGCTCAGCAGTCGAACCTGGGTTAGAATCCCAGGACCCACGTGGCAGCTAACAACCATCTGTAACTCCAGTTCCAGAGGATCCATCACCCTCTTCTGGCCTCTGTGGGCATTGCAAGCACATGGTACACTTACATGCAGGCAAAACAAACACATAAAATAAAAATACTTTAATCTTGAACTGGACACGGTGGTACACACCTCTAACCCCAGCACTTCGGAGGCAGGCAGGCAGTTCTCTGTGAGTTCAAGGCCTGATTGGTCTATATAGCAAGTTCTAGGCCAGCCAGGGTTACATAAAGAGGCTCTCTCAAAACAAAAACAAAAACCCACCATTGTTGAGAGAACTCGAAACTCACGGAATGACTATGTAACTAGGTGCTGTGCTTAGTAGGCCCGTCTGGGACTGGGTGAACAAGCTCAAAATGACCCGGAAGAGTTCTAGCAGGTCAGGAGAAAAGAGAGGGTGTTCCAGTAATGAGGAAGAAGGGGAGACGGCAGGGACGAGAAGAAGTTAAGGAAGCAGCTTGTTTATTGAATAGTTTTGGTTCCATGTATCTCAGGCTAGCTTCGAATCTGCCGTGTAGCCAACGATAACCTAGAACTTCTCCCGCCTCCCAAGCCCTGGGATGACAGGTGACGAGACTAGTTTTATATCCTTTTCCCTTCTCTTTTTCTGCACAGGGTATCCCTCTGTAGCACAGGCTGGCCTCGAACTAGCACCCAGTCCAGCCTCAGTGAGCAGAATGGGATAAACCACGCGCAGCCCGTGGTCACGTCATGATGGGGGCGGGGTTTCCGTGGATCTGTACTGTGGAGTACAGCCAGAGTGCTGCGCGTCTTCCCCCCCCACCCGCCTAGCGAGGTGGGCTCGGCCGGATGTGACGCACATTACTCGAAGCAGAGCGAGTCTGCGCAATGCGGCTCTCCAACCCACGGATTCCGCGCGTGCGCACTGGGGTTTGTCGGCGGGACTGGGCCCTGCACGGCGGTGCTGCGGTACAGTCCGAATTCCACGTGGGTGGAGGAGGCACGGGTGCAGGTCAGGACCTGGGGAGGGTCCGAGGGTCCAAGGGTCCGAGGACTTAGGGAGGACTTGGGACGGGCAGGGGAGGCTGTGGGGGACCCCGCAGCCCGGGAGAGTGTCTGCACCATGTCCCTATGGGCTCTTCTTGTCGGAGGTGTTTATTACAAGTCTTAATGCATGGACGGAAGCCTGCAGGGAAAATCCGCGAGAAGTGCTTCAGAGTCATCGGTGTTTGCTGCGGCAGGGTCGTGTGCACGGAAGCTGACAGGGTTGACCTCCACACGGGGTTTCCGTCGTTCTTAATCTTTAAAAGTGTGGTCAGAGATATAACACTGTTTACCACCCCTCGTCCTGAATTTTTAGTGCAGTTATTGGAACAACAACAAAAAAATCCCCTCCAGAATTTACAAATTGCCCGGGTGTATATTTTAATTTTTTTCCCTTGAAATGAAGGGTGTAATTGTCGGCCTGTGTGTAACTGCACCCGTGTCGTGCAGTGCCTATGGAGGACAGAAGTGGGCATCCGATCCCCTGGAACTGGAGTTATGGACAGTTGTTAGCTGTCGTGTGGGTGCTGGGAATGGAACCTGGCTCTTCTGCAAGAGCAGTCAGTGCTCTTAACCACTGAACCATCTCTCCAGCTCCAGAAATTCAGTTTTTTGGTTTTTTTTAAGTAAAACAATACTTTATGAAAGTACTGATGTGTACTTTCATAAAGTACTTTATAAAGTGTGACTGATATGCAAGAGCCATTATGTGTTTTAGAAAAGTTCTTTAGAAACTGTTTAAGAAAACATGGTAAAGGGAAATCCATGTGAGCAACCTGTTTCATCTCAGAATTAAAGCTCTACTGGAAGCTCTATGATGTGAACCAGTATTAGCCTAAATGCTTGTTTTCAATTAATCTGCCCTTTTCCCCTGCAGAACGGTACTTTGTTTGAAAAGGATCCCAGGGATACCATGGGAAGGTTTTGACATTTCTTTATTTCATTCGTTTTTTTAAGTCTTTAAGAAATATAACAAAGAAATGGCTTCAAAAAGAGCTCTGGTCATCCTGGCTAAAGGAGCAGAGGAGATGGAGACCATTATTCCTGTGGACATCATGAGGCGAGCTGGGGTGAGCCCCCTGTTTTGGCTAGCCCTCCCTGTTCTGGAGATTTCAAGTCATTTTGAATAAAATGTTCAAAGTCCTTCATGAAATGCTTTTTAAAAAACTTTTAAATTTATTTATTGTGTATGAGCTTGCATGCGTGGCATGCATGTGGAAGTCAGAGAGCAACTTGAGGAATGGGTTGTCTGCTTCCTTGTTGCAGGCCCCAGGGGTCCGCCTCAGGTCAGATAGGTGCCTTTGCCCAGATAGCCATGTCACAGTCTTCTTCATGAAATATTTGAATTACAGAGCTACAGGGATTACATAATAATAGATGCTAGTTTATTCACTACTGCTCCTTTGTTGTTTTATGAGATAGGATCAGGGTAGCCCTTGTAGCTCAGGGTGGCCTGGAGCACTCAGTAGTTCTGCCTGTGTCCCTCAAGTACCTGACTCACTGCCAGCTTTGAAAACGTATTATCGTTTTGCCTTACTTTTTTCTAGGCCCTTTCTTTGTATCTTTATTTATTTGTATATTTGGGGGGTTAGGGGAAGTCGAGTCTTACTTTGTAGCCCTGGCTGACCTGGAACTCAGTACGCAGACCATGCTGGCCTTGAACTCACAGAGATATAACTGCTTCTGCCTCCATAGTGCTGGAAGAAAGCCTGTGCTGCCACACCTGACATTTTTTTCTTTTCTTTTTTTTTTTTTAATTTTTTTAATTTTATTTTATTTTAAACATTTTTTTATTGATGCTTTGTGCATTTCATACATCATTTTCCAATTCAGTTCAGGCATATTTCCCTCTCCCTTCCCCCCACCCCCACCCCATCACCAGATCATGCATTCTGCCATAACTGTTCTGCATCTTTCTCTCAGTTTTTTTTTTTTTCATTTTTTTAGCTATAGTGATAATCATGAGTACAAGATCCTTCATGTAAGCCAATTTGCAGGCTGTTGTGCCCAAACCCCCACAGCCCCACCTTCCAGCAGAGGGTGAGGGGTAGGGGTTGTATGTTCAGTCAAGTTGATATTTCAAATGAGTGTCCAGATTACATTGCGTAGTTTCACCATATCACCCCATCGCAGCCTTACATTCTACCATGCCCCCTCTTCTGGCAGATTGTTCCCTAGGCTTAGAAAAGAGGGCACAGGTGGATGAGAAGCAAAACGGTGTCCACTCTCTCTGGAGCTGTTGTCTGGAGTCTGGTGGAATTCTGGCTGTTTCCTTTCATGGGCTGACATTTTTGTCCAGGAATAACCTTTCTTTCCTACTAATGAAGCACAAAGCAATTAGATATATAGATATTTAAACAGCACTAATAGTTATGGTAGGTTACTTTGGTATAGACACATATGTTTGGATGATATGTTAATCCATGAATTACATTTTTTTCCTGTTAAATAATGGCCCAGGGTCTTACTGTGGCTTATAACATCTCCTAACCTGTAGAGGATGTAAGCTTGTGGCATCAGCCATGGGTTATTCCTCCAAGGAGAGAGCCAATAGCCAATTAGATTTGGGATATACAGGCACATGGCTGCCTCTGCTGCACAGTATTTCCAGGCAGGTGAGGTGTAGCTGGTGCCAACGGTGGAGTCTTGCTTGACTTAAGGAGACCCGTATTTTTTTCTAAGAGAGAGGATGTCCTTCTGTGTCCCTGCTGGGCCCCAAATTCCTGGGTTCAAGCAGACCTGCCTCAGCCTGCTGAGTAGCTGGGACAACAGGCCTGTCCCAACACCGCTGTGGGCCCGCTTCTTAAAGAGCAAATCCTTGGCATGCACTTGAAGTCCCCTTTGTGAGTTTTCTCAGTTTTTGCCACTCCCTCCTTCCCTAGACAACTGTCCTCATGGTGATGAGTGTTCATCCTGTGTATCAACTTGAGGTTCTCATTCTGTGTTTATACGCAGCATCCACCCTTGAGTTAAGATGGACCCACTGTTTGCCAGAGGTCATCCTAAGCATTTACTTACATAAAGCTTACAACAGTTTCAAGTTAGATCTCTCTACCCTTCTTCCACAAGACCAAGAGACACTGAACAGTGTGCTGAATTTACAGTTTGTAGATAAAGAGCAAAAACTCAGTCCCAGGCGGTCTGTGTATACTCATTTCTCAACAAGGAGACTCTAGTGTATTCATTGACCACTCTGGCTTTGTCCTGAGCTGTATGAGTATGTCAAGGCCCCTCTCTTCTACTTACAGCTTTACAGTACTGTAATAAATATTCTTGAAGGGGTTTATTCCTGCAGACATGAGGAGGAAAAGCAGGATCACTATCCTCAAGGATGGTGTCTGTCGTCAGCACCCCTGCTTGCCAGTGTGCTGATGTTTTCTTAGCAGCAGTGGAGGAAAATCCTGGAATTTCTCGTAGCAGCTGTTGATACTGTTGAGTTTAGAATAAAGTGGTGTTTGATCATTCTGACTTGCATGTATTTCTACCTTGGGACAATACCATGAGGTTTAAATGGAACCTTGCAAGATGGGTTATTAATAGGATGATCCTGTAACTTATCTCCCAAGCCCAACACTTGAGAGAGGATGTTCTAGCTAGGCAGAGCTGGGTGAGCAGCTGAAAACCGCAGCTGTCCCGAGAAGACCAGGAGAGACCTAGTTATTAAATATATTTGGCTAGTGCATTAACTAAAAGCCAGCTTGCTTTTGTTGTGGTATTCCCTGACAATTTACTTAAAATCAAAGTGGCTGCGAAAATGTTTACACTGCATTTCTGTTTCGGTGTTCTGGAATATCTGATCTTTCTCTAGATTAAAGTCACCATCGCAGGATTGGCTGGGAAAGACCCTGTACAGTGTAGCCGGGATGTGGTCATTTGCCCTGATGCCAGTCTCGAAGATGCAAAAAAGCAGGTTTGTTCTCCGCACTGACTTCTTCCTTCGTAGGGCGTATTTGTTAGTTTCTTGAAATGTTATTTGGCTGTATCCAAGACTGTGGTTAGAACAGACTTGTTTTGTTTGTTGGTTGGGTTTTGGTTTTGGTTTTTTAAATATTTATTTTATGTGTATGAATAAATTGCCTACACGTTTATTAGTGTTTCCTTGTTGTACAATGCCCATAGAAGTCAGAAGAGAATAAAAAAATAATAATAAATAAATAAATAATAAAAAAATAAAAACAGCAACAAAAAACAAACAAAGGCAGAAGAGAGCATCAGATTCCCCTGGAACTGGACTTATAGACAGTTGTTAGCCACCATATGGGTGCTGGGAATTGAACCCCAGTCTTCTGCAGAAGTAAATACTCTAACCACTGAGTGCAGTAAATATTCTAACCACTGAGCAGTCGCTCCAGTGCCCCACCATTGTTTTTGTTTTTTTGGAGACAGGGTCTCCCTGTAGCCCCAGCCGTTCACTCTGTAGACCAGGCTGGCCTGGAACTCACAAAGATCTGCCTGCCTCTGCCTCCTGAGTGCTAAAATCAAAGGTGTGCACCACCACACCTGGCTCAGAAAAGACTTATTGTAAGAGCATTATTTTGCTTGGTAGTATTCACCACTAAACTAGGACAGGGACCTTGCTTTCTTCTCTGTGCTTATAAACTTGGCAGTGGTGGTGGCTGGAAGGTGCTCAGATGACTGGCTGGAGGGGAGCATTGCTCTGTCAATTTATTTTTCTCCTTCCAAAGGCTTCCTTCCCTCAGGTGATGAATAGACTGCCACATGCCCTTCTTACTTTTTTTCAGTAGGGTCTTTGAACCCAGGACCTTGCACAAGTGCTCTACCACCGAGTCATGTCCCTAACCAAAAAAAAAAAAAAAAACCCTTTTTAGATTCTGGAGAAATGGCTTATAAAGAGCCCTTGCTGCTGTGCAGAGGGCCAGATGTGCTGCTCAGCCCCGAGAAGGGGCTGGTCCCCATCCAATTCCTGAACTCCAACCCCCTTTTGGCTTCTGCAGGCACTGCATACACATGCCCCCACACACATAAGCACATGCAGACAAAACACTCATACAAAAACATAAATCGTTTTAAAATAAATTGTTTTTAGATAGGAGGTTTGAGGTTGCACTTTGTAACCCAAGTAGGCCTTGAACGTGTGATCCTCCGTCCCAGCCTCTGCTCAGTCAGGATGACAGGCCTTGAACGTGTGATCCTCCTTCCCAGCCTCTGCTCAGTCAGGGTGACAGGCCTTGAACGTGTGATCCCCCATCCCAGCCTCTGCTCAGTCAGGGTGACAGGCCTTGAACGTGTGATCCTCCTTCCCAGCCTCTGCTCAGTCAGGATGACAGGCCTTGAACGTGTGATCC